>CM062814.1:723196404-723487325 GCA_031772625.1 Pinus tabuliformis
TTTTTGGTTTTAGATATTATTTAAATAATGTTATAAATAAAATTAAAATTAAAATTTTATAAAATATTTTGATTTTGAAATGGAATTGTCTTTAGTGCGACTTTTTTGGATTCAGCAAACTAAAAAGCCCCAGGACACTTTGAGTGTGCGAATTACCCATCAAGCTTGTGATTTCAATAAATTGCTGCAGGATTTTAGAGAAATTTGACCAGAAAAACCCACCCAAAAAGCTTCCAAAAAGTCGCACTAAATACAACTCCTTTTGAAATTAGTTATGGTTTTTGGGTAAGTGGTATTGATAAGCCATGTCATGGTCCATGGTATTGTAACGATTATTTAAATAATGTTATAAACTAAAATTAAAATAAAAAATTTATAAAATATACAACACGTATTTACAAGTTAATAATATCCATTCTAAAATGGGGTGAACACTAATGGTTAAAAATCTTGTTCTATTGTTAGGTTATTGTAGTATTATGTTTTATTTTAAACAATATTATAAAAATAAATTAATTAAAATACAAGCTATGGTATTGGCCCATCATATTGTAACAAATCATATTTAGAAGTTAATAATATTCATGGTAAAATGCGAGTAAATATTCATGGTTAATAATCTAGTAATATTGTAAGTATTAAATTCATATGTGCTTATTAATGAAATTTAAATATAATTACACAATTATTTTAATTTATATGATAAAATTGATATTAATTTGTAATTGGTATTTATGTATTATTTATTTTAATCTGATATGTATATTATGGTTTTATTTTATCTAAACTTATTTGTAATTTTATTAATAAAAATAAAATTATAATATAAAAAAATTAAAAAAAGCTTAAATCCTAAACATCTCCTATACTAGATGCCCAATAAGTTTAGATCCATTTTAATTCAAGATCTACAAAACACCAATAGGGATAAAATTGATCCTCTTGAGATCTACCAAACACCAATTGGAATCAAATTAATCCTCTAGACTCTAAAGAATGAATTTGTTTCTTTGCTTAAGATGGATATACCTATAAAACACTCAGCTAGAAGAGTTTTGGTTCCTTTGTTGAATTCTTTAAGAGATGAAATATGAATTACTAGCTTTTTAGCTAAAAGACTAAAATATATTTCTTTCAATGTTATTATATTTTATACTTACATTTACATTTAAAATTCATTAATGGGTTAAATTAAAAAAAAAATGTAATAGTAAGAATTATAAAGGTTTTAATAAAATTTAAATAAAAACATACGCTTTTTTTATATATACTAGTGTGAAATTTATATAAATATAAATAAAATTATTGATAATAAGCATAAGTTTATCTCAATTCCATATCTATCAGGAGTTGAGAAGGATCCAATCTCTCAACAAATATTTATATCTCAAAATTTAATCTCTCTAAACACTTAATAGATCCAAAATTAAAATAAATTTATGTTATATTATAATACATCTCATATTGTTAAAATTAAAAAATCATAAAAAAATAGCTTCTTTTTTTTTAATCAGATTATTCATTTACACTTTCTTTTTATTAAATTTTTACACTTTAATTTTTATTAAATTTTTACACTTATAGATTAAATTTTTTATTGTAGATTAAATTTTTTTCAACTCACACTACGATAAATTGTTTCTTTTTTGTTTTTGCGCAATGGAATACGAAATTTCACAACTTTAGCTTTTCTATATCACCTAAATTTAATTTTATTGCAAATTCTAAAACATTTTAAGTGTTTGATAAACATATCGGTTAGGTAAGTGTAATTTATGACTGCGAGATGTTAAGCTGAAACCAAAATGCACATCTGTCATTATAGTGTTATTATAAAAGGTAGATGTGAATACTGTTTTATAAGTTTTTGTTTAATTGAGTTTTTTTAACTAAGAAGTTTATTTTAGAGTCCAGCATGATGTGTATTTTTTTTATTTGTCATCAAAATTGAAATTTTAAAATTTTATATATGTAAATAAAAATTAAATAATTAAATAATTATATAAAACATTTAAATAATATCAGTTCACACTAAAAGTATTAAATCGTCTTTAATAATATTAAATTAGTATTTAAAATGAATGCATACTGGTTATATTTATATTAGCACTTCTAATTCGATATGAATTTTGTATTTAAAAATGGTAAGGACTTTTACATTTATATTTTATTTTTCAATCTGATACATCTTGGTCATATATTTAAATTTCAGGACAATTATGAATGAAAATGATATGCTTTTTGCACTGTTAAAACACTCCTTGCAATATGTCACTGCTTCAGATCCCATAGACACTTAATTACCCAAAAAAAGAAAATGATAAACTTTTTTATATTTATGTTCGCTCTTTTAACCTGATACGTTGTGTTCATATATTTAAAATTTTAGGTCAATTGGGAAGAAAAAGATAACCATTTTTATATTTATTTTCGCTCTCTCAATATGTTATGTCGGAGTTGTATAATTAAATTTCAGGTCAATTACAAAGAAAAAGGTAAAGCATTTTATATTCATATTTGCTCTTTCAATTTGGAATGACTGGGTTGTATATTTAAATTTTTAGATCAGTCAAGAAGAATAATGTAAATGTGCTTTCTATATTTATATTCGCTCCTTTAATTTCATATGATCGTTTGTATATTTAAAATTTTAGATCAATCAAGAAGAATACGGTAAAATGAGTGTAAATGGAAACTCGGTGAGCGTCCACTAATTTCTTAAAATTAGTGAAAAGACAAAGCGGACTTTTGGTCGTTTGAGATATAGACTTTTGATTGTTTATGATGCAGACAGACAGTGATGAATGTGAAATTTTCTTTGTAAATGGTAAGTGGCCTTCCTCTATGGGAGGCTGGAGCGAACTTTTGATATTTTGAGATGTAGACATATAGTGATGAATGAAATTGACATTTTCTTTGTAAATTGGAAGTCGCTTTTCTTTAATCCTTCTATGGGAGCGAATTTAAGAAGTTTTCTTTTACGAGACATGATGATTTTTATGTTTAAATATTTTAAGTTCTTGTCTGACATTTAAAAATACAAACATGAAGAAGTATATATATGATAATAATAAATATAATAATAATAAAAATAACATGAAAGCTGAAATGAAATATTTTATTTGTGATATTTTAAATAAAAAAATATTAATACTTAAATATAAATGAGAATAAAAATTGGATTATATATATTTTTAATTGTTCCAATTGTATCAATATTTTTGGATAATAAAAATGTTAATGTTTTTAGAAGGTTTTATAGTAATAAGAGTAAATTAATAATATTATGACAAATAATTTTATTGAGTTGAGAACTTCATTTTATAATGGGTTATAAAAAAATATATAATTTTTAAATCCTCAATATTAAATTAACCCTAATTTTAATTAAATATTCTTAATTGGTTAATAAAATTCTTCTCTTTTATTTTAGAAATATATACTAAATTTTTCTCGTTACTAAGTTACTAAATTGTTCTTAATCACTATGGTTTTCCTTTAAAAGAATATGCTTCGTTTGCCAAGTTCTCATTATTTACAAACCTAGTCATGTTCCTTTCTATACAGCTTTTCAATGCTTTTTATTTTCTCCATACGATGAAACATCATGCAACTTCTCCATCCATAGAAAACTACCTTTTCAGCACACTCGGATGGTAAATGACGTACCAATCGGGAAGATCGTATTTTAATTAGCTATCTTGTACTTTACTCAATCTGTCCACTTGCTTTGAAAAGTGTTAGGGCCGTCTTTTCATCTCATTACAACGAAATCACACATGAAACACGCAGGGACTCACGATGGCCGCCGTTAATATCTATTTTATTTCCGTGTGCAATGACACATCAACCCAGCGAGGAGACAGACAGGCGAAGAGGATCTTTTGATAAAACAGGCGTAAGCAATATTGAGTTGAAGCCGGTTATTTGATCAGTTATTTGATCTGCAACGCAGAGGCGGTTCGTTTAACAAAGGGCCCTCTTCTTCTGACCGGTATTTTCTGCGTAGAAATAGTGAAAGCCATCTATTATACCTAGTCTTCTTTTGTCTCCTGTGTGGTTCCTAATCCCCTATTCCGACGTGTGTGCAGGGGAAGGAGCACCCCTCCACTTTACATAGTGGCTTCTTGGCAGTTCCGTATCTTTAAGCCCCTTTGCCCAGGATTTCCAACGTCATCACAGACGTAACTCAACAAAAGAAATTGAAAAATGCAAACGTTCTCTGTTCCAACTGTCTAATCTTATTACAACACAACACAAATGGTAATTTAGGGTTTCACTGACTCCAGCATTCCTTTCTTTAAGCCCATTTGCCCAGTATTTCCAACGTCATCACAGACGTAACTCAACAAAAGAAATTGAAAAATGCAGACGTTCTCTGTTCCAACTGTCTAATGTAATTACAACACAACACAACACAAACGGTAATTTAGGGTTTCACTGACTCCAGCATTCCTTTGATATCTGTTGGCTGTTTTCAGAAATTGAAAGCTGTTTGCTCGATTGTTTTTTTCTATTTTTAAATTGGAAAGTTACAGGGGCGGCAGTCCCATGAGGACACACATGATTATTTTACAGTTATGGTCTCTCCTTTGTTTTGTTTGACTCAGCCATGTTTTCAAACTGTGTGCAGATTTGAGGTGGCGTTGGTTAAGTGTGTGGTTGACGACGTGGTTAACATTGGAAACGAGTTTGGTGGCAGGATCCGTAAGTGCCAGTCACATATCTTAAGCAATGTTTATGGTGTCTTGGTTAACTATCTTACACCCTATTAGCATTTAGGTTTATACATCTTGACATTTTGCAGTGATGTGTGGAGGTAATTGTTCAAGTGTTTGGTTTTAATCAGTATTTTACCCGTTGTTTCTGTGTCTCGATGGGAGTCCTAGCACAAGTTCGGTTTTAGTTTATTTATATAAATTTTCCGACATTTAGAATTACTAATATTGAGTTTTATAATTTAATTATATGAATGCATGTACTGTTATATATATATATATATATATATATATATATATATATATATATATATATATATATATATATAATTGTGATTTAAAATCGAAAAGAGACATTAGAAAGGTGTTACCAATAAATTTCTAATTAGCATAATTGTTTTCAAGTGTTATAATAATTTATAAATATATTATAATTATTATTAATATAAATATTAACATTGTTTAATATCATATTATGATTTAAAATAATAATATTAAATAAAGTAAATTAAATAGTTAGTGTTAAATAAAAATAATATAAATTAATCATTATAATATAATAAATAAAGGCCATACAAAATATATATGGAATAATATGTAGAATAATTTATATTTTAGGAACAAAATTATAAGTCTTTTATGTGTTCAATCTCTTAGCCTCTCATTTAAATAAAAATTATAATAAAATAAAATTTGTATTTTTTTACTTTAATAATATTATTTTAATGGATGATATAAACAATTTTTTTTTGTGTTAAATTTTCATGTTTACATGTTGTCACATTGTCGCTTCTTTTAAGGTTACACTAATCCAATCAGTTTTTATTATAATATGCCCAGATTATAATATGAAAATAAAAAATCTCGAATTTTTATTATTTCTATTTTTTTTTCTTGTTAAATACATAGATAATTATGACAAGAACCAACAACCCTATATGAAGTAAACATCTTTCTCCTTCATCATGATGACAAAAGTACATTATTATTAGCAAAATAAGAAATTTTTGATTTCCATCTCACCATCTCTTTATTAAATACATATATAATCATTACAATAGCTATTTAACTTAACATTAATTTTCATTGTCATAGTTTCTTTTCAAATGCATATATATAACTATGATGAGAATTATTTATGAAAAAA
Source organism: Pinus tabuliformis (assembly GCA_031772625.1). Lineage (NCBI taxonomy): Eukaryota > Viridiplantae > Streptophyta > Pinopsida > Pinales > Pinaceae > Pinus > Pinus tabuliformis. The sequence continues at coordinate 723,202,270 of CM062814.1, forward strand.
ATTGTGTTAAAGAAAGATAAAATGTTTTTCCAAATGAACACTTCACTTATCACTAAAGAACACAAGCTATTTCACCCATTATCAACTAGTAATTTTCTCTAAATAATAATGTGTGAAGTGTTCATTCTCATTAACATAGTTTTCTCCATAAACTTCCATCTCAACATGAATTATACCAATGAAAATATGCATTCTAAAAATAGAACTATTTAACCTTACTCTATATAATAATAATAATAATAAGAATCAATATTTTCATAATAATAATTTATCCATTAAATTTTAAGTTTAATTATTTATATTTTATTTAAATATTGATAGTTTATTATATTATTAATTACTCTCAACATGAATTATACCAATGAAAATATGCATTTTAAAAATAGAACTATTTAACCTTACTCTATATATTAATAATAATAATAATCAATATTTTCGTAATAATAATTTATCCATTACTCTCAACATAAATTATACCAATGAAAATATGCATTCTAAAAATAGAACTATTTAACCTTACTCTATATAATAATAATAATAATCAATATTTTCATAATAATAATTTATCCATTAAATTTTAAGTTTAATTATTTATATTTTATTTAAATATTGATAGTTTATTATATTATTAATTACTTTCCACATGAATTATACCAATGAAAATATGCATTTTAAAAATAGAACTATTTAACCTTACTCTATATATTAATAATAATAATCAATATTTAACCTTACTCTATATATTAATAATAATAATCAATATTTTCGTAATAATAATTTATCCATTAAATTTTAGGTTTAATTATTTATATTTTATTTAAATATTGATAGTTTATTATATTATTAATTACTCTCAAAATTATAAAGTCTGTTTTCGATAATTTGTTAAGATTTTAGTGCTCTGTATTTGAATCAGACGTTTGCATTTAAGGATATTAGTGAGGATCTTTTCAAACTATAGAATTTCATTTTCAACATGAATTTCCCCTCTAAATCAATTATGATTTCCGTTGGCTAAAATTTCATCTTCAAGATAAATTCTCTGAAATATTTTAGTTTCCGTGGGCTTTTAAAACTCGAAGATGAAATTCTCGTCTAAAATATTTTAGTTAACGTTGGCTTTGGGAAAAGTATATTTTGGATTGTTTGTTCTTCTGTTGTAGTTCTGAACCAACGCAGAAAAATATATTTTGAGTGGGCTGGGACTTGCTTCTGGAAAGTTATATTTCAATTAGATTGTTTTTGTTGTCTTCAGCTGCTGCGATCTGTCCTCCGGCAAACCTCTTGTTTTTATCACACGTTACCGTGGAGTAGGGCTACGGATAGGGCCGGGGCCTTTTATGCGGAAGGAGGCTGGTAGCCAGCTCGGAGGAATCAAAATAATATTTCGTCGACGCCGTCGATCTTCAAATCTATTGTTTCCGGTCTGTTGATTTCTGGAGAGTGGGAGTGAAGAGGTTTTCTAGGATCCCCTGGTGGGAATTAGGACGGATTCCACTTCACAGAGGTGAAGTGATTCTTCCGAGATCGCTTCGATTCAGTTCCGGGAATGGAACTGGGTCGACGCTTTGGTACTACGAAGGATTGTGATTACACCAAAATCAAAAAATATTAGTAAACTTTCTAAGCCAATAACTAAAATCTTAAGTAAAAATTACGCAATAACTAGAATCCTAAGTGGAAATTACGGAGGTTCCGTGATTCCTCCAACCGAGAGACGAGGCCAATCTCCCGAGGAAGAAATTGCAGTTAAGTGAGGATTCAAACGGGCAACATCTGCTCAAAAACTTCCTCGACATTTCGTCGCCAGTTCCGTGAGTTTCGGTCGCACTTCCTTCATCCTTCGACTCGTCTCCCTCTCTCTCCTCCTCAAATTAACTGACGCGGAAGATTGAACCCCCTTGATACGAAAGGACCCCAGCCCACCACTTCTCAACCAATCTATCTTTAGTGGCCTTAACGATGTAATTGGTCATACGATCAAATTTAGAGGGCAGTAGATTATTACATATTCATAGATTTTAGAAATCAAATTGTTTGATGAAAGGGAATATTTTATCTCACAAATAAATAAATGATTTTTTTAAGATTATTATTTATCATAATATATTTCATGATTTTTTCAGAAAGATGTTGAAGTTTTGTATTTCAGTGAAGATTCCAATAGTGAAGATTCCAATGTTGAAGCCTTGCATGTCAGTGAATACTCTAATTGTCTACGTGTGTCAGTAATGAAGGTCCTAATGAAGGTCCTAAGTGTGTAGTACCTCCAACATTCAGACTGGACAGTCAACCACACAAACTGGTGGATTCACTAAATGAGATTTAGCTTGTATCTGATTCCTTTGGTATTTGTTTAATCGATTGCTGTTTTCAAAGTTGGTAAACTGTCTGTTCGATTGCTGTTTAAGAAATGGAAAGCAGTTATGTTACAGATAGACATGGTGGGTCGATTAACTTAGTGTTGTTCTTTCTCTATTTGGTTGTTTGATCCATCCATGCTTTCCAGACTATGTGCAGATATCAAGCGGCATTAGTTAAGCGTGTGGTTGAGGACGTGGTGAACATCGGAAAATAATGTGGCGGAATGATTAATAACCAGCAATTGTGCCCGAAGGTGCACAAAAAGGCGGTTATAAAGTGGAGAGAGAAAAATTTATGGGAGAGACTAATGGTGTGAGATTCTCTAAATACTTGGTTTGTATTAATCGATGTCTAGCGAAAAAAGCCTAGGTTCCGAGAGGAGAAAGGAATCTTATTAGCTTTCCCATAAATCAGTTGATGCTAATGCCTAGGTTCCGAGGGGACAAAGGAATCCTATTGGCTTTCCCATTAATCAGCTGATGCTAATGCCTAGGTTCCGAGAGGAGAAAGAAATCCTCTTGCCTTCCCGGCTAGTCAATTGATCCCTGCTTATCAAAAGCAACTCTCCTTTTTTGGGAAGAAGTATTGTTGATTTAGGTTTCAATGTTCTTTTTAGCCATGAAAAGAAGTATGGTTGATTTATGTTTCAATGTTGTGTTAGTTATTTCCTTTTCTCTACGTCAATCTTGGAATCCAAAAAGGAATCTAGGGCAGAAGAAGTGAAATATGTTTTCAAATAAGAAAAAATTGAATAGGGAAACTCCCGGTCGCCCAAAAGGGAGGCTAAATCAAGTTTTTGGCTTGTGCTTTTTAAGGTTGAACTTGTTTTGTTTACAGTGTTTGAATTACACCATTAAACAGTGCTTCTAGTTTGATTTTTTTGAAGGTTCCTTCAACCACCAAGGAGTTTACAAAGAAATACAAGAAATTGTTATTTGTTCCACTAATTAGAATTAACAAATGAGATAGTGACAATTGGTATAGATGTGAATGATCCAAATAGGATTCATGGTTATTGAATGTATTTAATGGATGTGGGCGGAGTAAAATAAATTAAAAAGCACATGCATTTATAAGAGTAAACAACTTACACTTTATGAAGTAATTGTATTTATGTCACGGTGAAAAATATGTAAACAATAATGATATGGAAAGATATGGATGCATGTCTATTAAAAAATGCAAACATTTGACATAAATAGATATGATTGGTATTCTAACCCCTATAAAATCAAGGTAACAAATTATGGAAAAGGGGCAGATGCATGTCTATTCCACAGTGCAAACATTGGACATAAATAGCAATAATTTGTATTCTAATCACTATAAAATCAAGGTAACATTTGACCTAAATAGAAATATTTTGTATTCTAATCACTATAAAATCAAGGTAACACATTATTGTGAGTAAAAGGAAAAATGATGCATTCTAAACATGCTTAGAATAAATATTTCTAAATATGTATGAATGAAGATACCTACTACTAGAGCATTCATGCATTAAATTTTTATTATTTCATAACCATTTGGATGGATGAAGAAAATGTTGCAACATATATAATATGGTCTATGGATGATTTATGAGCATAACAAGACTTTCTACATTTTTTTTTATTTTGCTAATAATTTTATGTTAGAAAATTGTAATATAAATTTGGGATAAATTAATGAGAAATGAATGGAAATAAAAATACCTCTTAAAGGATGTTTTACTAAATATTATCAATGGTAATTATAACATATTTTTCACCTTAGAAATTAATACTACTTAAAAAATAATAAATATTAGGATTATAACTTAGAGTATGAAGATGTATTCTCTTACATGCTGCAAATGTATGTGCTAAGAAAATATACTTCACAGTGTTTAAAGATGAATCTCTCTATATGGTGTTCTAGCATATAAAAATATGCCCTTTACCACTACTAACTTTTTGAAAACCACAATTGAGATAGTATAAATGTGAATATGTTTCCTTTAAGTTATTGTTCAATGTAAGGGTATATATTTGACATTGGTTGCATTGATGTTGAAATCCTTTTGTGGCTTAAAGGAGGAGGAAGGACCTGTAGATGAGGGAACAAAATAAATGAGATAATTGAATGAAAAATACTAACATTAGTTTTTTAAATAATTCAAATCATTTATGATATAGAAGGAAAAAATACCAACATAAATTAGAGATTTTTTTTGGAATTTTAAGGTATAGGAACCATAGGGATATGGAAATGTTAATGAAAATAAACATGGGGAAGCTACTACATAGGAAAAAAAGATTCAATAAGAAGTAACAATATTAAGCAAAGTTGATATGAAAAGAAAAGAAGAAAATTGTTTAAGATTACACTTTAGATAGGAAGTCCAAATAGACTAAGTATAAATATAGGCACTGCTACTACTAAATAATGGTATCTTTTGTTGATGTCTATGATATCATGTCAAGATATAAGGGAAAGTGTATGAAGTTTGTGAAACTATGGGAAATGTTGTGATCTAGATTCCAAAATATTAATCAATACGAACTTGTATAAATTTGGAATAGAAAATTGGCTTAGACAATATAAAATGAATGATGGAATTATTGACTAGTGCATTTGATAAATGTGGGTAAAGAATTTCAATGAAGAGGTGTAGAAAAAATTCCAACGGACTTTTTAGATGACAAATGATGGAAAAATTTTGAAATGGAGGGAGGCCTCTTCTTGCTTCCTTCGTAAGACATAGGAATTTTCCTGGATTCTATTGTACATTTCGAATATAAATACTAGGGATATGTGAAGATATTTCAAAGATGAAAGTCTTCTTAATTTAATGAAAGTCCATCCTTATCATTCATTGGTACAAAGTGCAATGAGCAAGAGTAATTTATAGAGAAAGGTGTAGTTATGATTGGAAGGAAAGCATAACTTATGAATTAAGGTTGCATGTTGCAAGTTAAAAATTTAAATTGCAGGGGGATATAAACTTATCTAGTTCACCTTTATTTAAACTTTGTTTACCATGAAAACTAAAAAACATTAATGAACCTATCATGCAAGCGTGGTAATCTTAGGATACTTCACCCATTAGTTGAATATCACCACACATGGTATCAGGTTTCTAAAATAGAATAGTCATGTGTGGGTTTTGATGTATTTTCTATTAGGAACTAAGATAAATGAAAAATTCATATGATTTCCATCCACATAATTATTAAAACCTATGGAATTTGAATTGATGACCTTTGAGGGACCTTTTAATTACCTTTCCAATTAGTTAGAGAGTCAACCAAAAGACTATTAATTTAATTGCCAACCTAGGCTTTGTAAGGGAATTTAAAAATTGTGATTCACCATATATGTTAGTACAATCGTGTATGTGTCTGAAATTGCAGTAAATAAATGATTGTCATAGTTAAATATATAAGGATTCTTTTACTAATCATAGATTAATCTAAATCACACCTTTAATACAGTCCAAACTTGTAGGAATTGAAAGGAACAATGTCTAATCTATGTCATAGGAAAGAAAATCACTCTTTTATGAAAATAAATAAAAACAACATCTAAAGGTGAGTTGCTCAAGTATTAAAATGATGTTGGTTTCTATCACTAAAATGTAGTTTCATATACATTGAAAAAGGATAAATCATAGGCCATTAATTCACAATTTAATGTAAAAAAATAAAATCATAAACCAAATGCTTGATAAAATAACTAATCCAAAATGCTTAGTAAAAAAAAAAGTTATTATGATTCTAGAAATAGGGTAATTTTTAATACTACAACATAGGTTCACTAATAGGAATCACAAAAACAACCTTAATTCAATAAATGTTGTACATCCTTCATGAAATTAATTAGAAAGTAAACAAAGATAACATTAATGCCTGAGTTATAGAAATAAGCCTAAATTTAAGAGATGCAACAATGTGATTATCGGAGTTGTAGAAATTAGTAATTTGAAGTTGCAATAATACAAGGCATTGGGTAGGAAAAAAATAGAATGTGAATGCTCAACAAACCATTACTCAAACTGGAGTAGAAAGGAAATTAAGTTGCAAGAACTATGGAAACTATAATAAGTTCTTGATCTCTTAGTTTCTCCATTATTATTGTTGTTATCGAGCTTAAGGAAAGAAAAGGGTTTTATGCAAGATGTCTTCTATTTTAATTAATAAAACGAGTAGATGGAAAGACACGTGAGAGAAAATGTTGATCTTTGTACATGGATTATTTTAAAAAATGACAAAAAAATAAACATTGTTTGACTCGATTTAGCTGTGAGATAGGTGGTGGATGAGTCATCCTCTTTTCTTGGTTATCCACTTTCCCTTTTCATTTTCTTCCCTAGAAAGCTTTTGTTGACTACCTGATTTGTCCAAAAATAGTAGCTAGGAGCTCGAAATTATCGAAAGGTTAATTTGTCTAATGACCCTAAAATTCGGAAAAGTTTAAAAAATGTGTTCGTTTTTTTTTTTTTTTTAAATATAAATATAGGGGTGATGAGTTGCCACCCCGCCACCCCCGCATGGAACCATATCATATATTATAAATTTCAAAGGTGGTTTGGGAGCAGACCACCACTGAAGGACCCGCCAACCCCCGATGGGTGGGAACGACACTAACCATATCATGACACACATATCCACCAAACCATGGAGGAACGATCTAAGGAACCACATCGAAACAACTATATGCCACTAGTACAAAAATAGTCAACCAATTATGGTAGGGGGCGGGGGATTTGAACCCCGACCACCCCACCACCATTTCTCTGACGGACCATTGGACCATGGGTGGCAACTTTATAAAGTCTTCCACCCTTCCATATTGTAGACTCAACATTTCACAGTTGCACGGGGAGGATCTCTAGCGGAGAATATTTTAATGCAAAGGCGGAACCATAAGCCCTGAAGAGGTCGGAACCTTACCGAAGGAATCTTGGGGTATTAAGAAGATTCTGAGAGGTGCAAAAGTGAAATTTTTCAGAATTGGATGTGTGGATAGTCATTTTTGCATGTTCTTTTTCCAAGAACTCAGTGGTCATGTCACTTTTAGTAGTCGATCTCTCCATTTTTTGGCCATCTTCCAGCATGGAGGTATAAGGGTTTTTATGTAATTTTTTCTTGTACTTCTCCTCTTTGGTGCCACTTAATAAAATAAGGCCTTCGCACTATTGAGTAGGGCCCAAATATGTATCCCACATTAGGTGAACTCCATAATCAAATTCTTGTGTTGTGATCTCATGCTTGTTATGTTCTTTCCTCTTCATTTTATGTGCTTTGCTTTTCTTGGTTAACATTTTCTGTAATACGTAGTTCTTTATGCATCTTTAAGCAAAAGATCTTGGATCACGGTCGTGGCCTTTATAGTTACCTACTATATGGATTCCAATCTAATCATTATCTTGATTTTATTGGAAGGGGTCGAAAGTTGATATAGGGTTAATGGTGGCTTGTACTATAGTAGAACAATTGTCAACGACTAGTTATTATGCATGGGGCATGTCCTTCCTATGAAGCAGTTGACTGCTTTTGGCAGATTTGAAAGCACATTAGCGAATCCATGAAAGAGATGAATACACTTTTTAAAGGTATCACACTTTGATATGGGTTTAATCCAACAATGATTGGGTAAAGCACAATAGTCTTTCCACTTTAGAAGGTTAAGGGGTATGTATTTTTCTGACTAAGAGGCAGGTGGCTTGAATACATTGGAGCAGTTGGTGGATGATGGACATCTAGAGGTCATGCAAGGATCCACATCTCCGTCTCTAGAAAATCTAATAGAGATCACATTGCAAGTCGAACAAGAGGATTTAGCAAATTTTTTGCAAGATCTAGGGAAAATCGATGGCAGGAAGAATTTCACAGTAGATACAGAGGAATTGATTATGACTCAAAAGGGAAAAATAGTAACTAATTCATCTTTATGGGGATGGAAAAATAATTCTGTGAGAATTCATATTAGTATTGAAAGGTTTGGGTACAAGGGTTTTGTAGGAAGGTGGAATCATTTACAAATTATGGGGGAGCAGGTAAAGAAATGGGTAGAGGAACGGTGGCTCCTGTTTCTAAAATACATGTCAAAAGTGAGTGTGTTATTCAACAGGTGGATTTTTTTCCCTTTTTGTGCCCTGAGGATGCGGACAGGATACTAAGGGTTCTAGGGGTGAAGGTGAGGGGATTTCTCATCCTGCAGAAGTGGAAGGTAGGTTTTGACCCCTTTAGTGAAACCCCTCTGAGGAATCTAGTGTGGGATAAACTTCTTAGGCTTCCATTGGAACTTTGGAATGAGTCCGCAATCAAGGAAATCATGAATCATATTGTGAATTTCTATTATTGGGAGAAAGGTAGTTTCAGGCATCTTGATAAATGTATATCATGCGTTTTGATTGAGGCTGAGATGGGCAAAGGGTTGATTGCCAAGATAAACATACAGTGGAGTAGTTATTCTTTTAAGTTGTACATCAACAACTAGGGAGTGACCTATAGGTGCCTTCACTATCACGACACTAGGCATCTAATTTCCATGTCCAAAAAAAGATTCACTCAGTAGAAGAATTTCTGCTTCTCTTGCAAGTGAGGGTATGTGTCGTCCGAGCTCTAGGTCGACCCTTATGTCCATATGGAATCCAAAAATCCAAACCTCATAGGTAATTCAGGTCCCTGTCTCAACCATATGATGTAAAATAATTGTAAATTTCGGTTATATAACGTTGTTACGGTTGTGTGGTGTATGTTTGATCTAATAGTCATGAATCCATCTGATGGTCCGCTACACTCTTTGGGTTGCCTAATTGACTATGGTCGTGAGGCATTCCACCACGTATCTCAACCTACATCTGAGTCCGCTAATATTTCTGGCAAGTCATCCCTTGAAGCGATGATTCCAGTTCAACCTTTGGTAATGGTCAATCCTATATCCTCTGACGACCTGTGACATTATTCCCATCCCTCTACCAACTACACAAATGAATTCGACTGTGAGGCTTATGTCCCTCAAAATAAGTCGGTATTTGATTCCTCACCTTTTTCCAATAAGTTATCCTATGTAACTGGGTTGTCATTCTGGCCTTTGGATATGGTCTCGTCCCCTGGTACATTTTCCTTTGACAAGAAATTAGAGGTTATTTTGTCCTCATCTTAGAATATGGCTCCCCTTTTTATTAAAAGTTCCTTTTACCATAATCCTATTGATTCTCAAGGTGATTGATATAAAAGTGTCACACATAGGAAGAAGAAACACCCTAAATATAAAATGGTTTCAGACTGTAACAAGATCAAATTAGGTTATGCCGATGAGGTTGGATCTCCTAATAACCAGTTTGATATTGATTCTAATTTTACTATTTGGAATGTCTTTATTTCTTATTTTGATGGAGTCTAGGTCCTTAGAGCGGATGTACACATGCATGTGGTGCCTCCATGATTATTATTTCCATTAGCATCTAGGGTTTGGGAGTGACTACCAAATTAATCTCCCTCAGTGGTATTTTTCAGGTTCATAAACCCTCTCTAATCCTTTTCCAATAAATTATGGTTTGCAACGATAAGGCATTGGAGACAATGTTGTTTTTGTGCCTTGCATGGCATGTAGTTGCAACTGATGTTATTCGATTATTTGGTGGTATGAGGGTTATGTGAGATCCAAAGACTATTTTGGGATGAGGTTGCACATTCTAGAATTCTTTGATTAAGTTTCATGATCATCGAGGGGAATCTTAATTTTTTGATGGGGAGGGAAGATATTTGGGGAAAAAGTCTAGAATTGATAATATAGCTGTTTATTTCAGAGTTTTGATGGCGGATTTTCACTATTGGATGTGACACCAGATCCTCTTGGCCCCACTTGGAGGAATGGGAGAACTAGTGAGGAGGGTATGTCAAAAAGACTGGACAGGTTTCTGGTTAATTAGATGTATTCCGCCTCTGTAGTTGATAGTGCCACTATAGATTGTTTCTTTCTCATCCAGTTGACTGCACCTCCAAATAGGTTAAACACATACCCACTTATAGATCTTCTCTTATCTAGATCTTCAGCCTAGTCTGCATCAACAAAGCCATGAATATCCAACACTCTGTCCAATCCTGGTCTTCCTTGGTAGCACAAACCATAATCACTAGTGCCACGTAAATACCTGAAAACCGGCTTCACTGTTGTCTAGTGCTCCTTCCCTGGCTTTGACATAAACCTGCTCAATACTCCCACCACATGTGCAATGTCTAGTCTAGTACAAACCATCTCATACATCAGGCTACCGACTGCACTTGCATATGGAACACAGGACATGCCCTCTTCCTCTTCTTGTGTCTTGGGACATTGTTCAACAAAGAACTTTACACCTACAGAAATAGGAACCTTCATCAATTTACTATCGTGCATATTAAACCTCTGCAATATTGTCTCGACATACTTCCTTTTATTTAACCAGAGCTTCCTCTTTGTCTGGTCTCTTTTAATTTCCATGCCCAAAATATAGTTTGCAGCACCAAGATCTTTTATGTCGAATTTGGAGGACAAATGGGTCTTCAAATCCTGGATTATTTCTTTGTCATTTCCAACCAGCAACATATCATCCACATACAAGACCAGATAAATAACACGGCCACCAATTAATTTAAAATACACACAGTGATATACATTGCTTCTGGTGAAGCCAAGTCCCCATAAAAATGTATCAAATTTCTGATACCAAATCCTTGGTGACTGTTTTAACCCATACAGAGACTTCTTTAACTTTCATACCATTTCTTTCTTAACCTTCACCACAAAGCCTTCAGGTTGCTTCATGTAGATCTCCTCTTCTAGATCCCCCTGAAGAAATGTTGTCTTCACATCCATCTGTTCTACCTCAAAATCAAAAGCAGCAGCAACAGATAAAAGTAATCTAATAGAAGCTACCTTGGCAACAGGAGAAAAAATATCACCAAAATCAATTCCTGGCACCTAGGAATAACCTTTTGCCACCAATCGAGCTTTGTATTTCTCCACCTTTCCGTCTTCATTTGTCTTCTTCTTGAACACCCATTTGCTACGATTTCCTTCCAGTTGGCAAGTCCACCAGATCCCAAGCCTCATTTTTGTGCAAAGATGCCATTTCATCAACCATGGCCTCTTTCTAGAGTTTTCCATCCTCTGAATCTACTACTTCCTTTATAGTTATGGGATCATCATTAGTAACATATAAAGCAAAATTTGAACAGAAAGTAGATGGACTATACCTTTCTGGCTCCATTCTTTCTCGAACTGATCTTCTCACACCCGGAGTTTGTGGCCCTTCATCTTCTGATTCATCCTCTGTTGTAGAGTCTGATTCTTCCTCCTTAAGCTCAAAGTCTATCTTCTCGAGTTCCTTTGGCTGGACTTCATGCTTAATAACATCTTCCACCTCTCTGAACACCACATCTCAGTTGTACACAACCTTCCTTGTTACTGGGATCCAAAGCTTATAACCCTTTAAACCAATGTTATACCCAATAAAGATGCACTTTTCAGATTTACTATCCAACTTGGTTCTTTTCTCCTTTGGAACATGTACATATGCATCACATCCAAATACCCTCAGATGTGAAAGATATGGTTTCTTACCAGTCCATACCTCTTGTGGAGTCTTATCCTCCAATGTTGATGAAGGTGATCTATTAACCAGGTAACATGTTGTCTCCACCGCCTCTTTCCAGAATTCTTGTCCTAACCTGACACCATTGAGCATGCTTCTGCCCCTTTCCATCAATGTCTCGTTCATTCTTTCTGCAAATCCATTTTGCTAAGGTGTAAATGGAGTAGTCTTCTGCCGTGCTATACCACACTTCTTATAGAGTTCTTCAAATTCCTTAATGCAAAACTCTCCACCATTATCTGTCCTCAACACCTTTATCTTCTTCTCTGTCTGGTTTTCCAGTAGAGCCTTAAATTATTTGAACCTGTCAAAGACTTCAAATTTCTTCTTAAGGCAATATATCCATGTATTCCTTGAGAAGTCATCTATAAATGATACAGAGTACACAGACTTACCCAATGATGGAACCTTCATAGGTCCAAACAGATCACTATGCACAAGCTCTAATATCTGTTTCGCCCTCTTACCACCAGAGGGGAAACTCACCTGATTATGCTTCCTATATACACAATTTTCATAGAAATCAAAATCCAGAGAGCTATTAATCATACCTTATACCATCCCTTTACCATGAAATATTCGAAGGCCCTTCTCTCTAATATGTCCAAGCCTTTGATACCACAGCATGGTCTTCTCTCCAGAGACCACTAGATTTTCTGCTCCACTTTCAGGAACCATGGAACTATTGCACCCATCAACAACAATACTACCTTGTAGCTTGTACAGAGTTCCAATTTGAACTCCCCGCATCAATACCAGTGCCCCCCAAACCATCTTGCAGGTATCCTTCTTGAACACTATTTTTACACCTACATCATCTAGCTTGTTTAAAAAAATCATATTTCTGGCTAATGCAGGAATATGCAGAACACCCGAAAGTGTTCTAACCCTTCCACCTTGCAACTTAAACTTTACTTTTCAGCGACCAGTGATTATAGCCTTCCTGTAATCCCCCAAGATGACATCTCCACCATCATATTTCTCATACTCGTAGAACCACTCTCTATGGGGAGTGAAGTGAAAGGATGCACCTGAGTCAATCAACCATGCCTCATGATCTACATGTGTACTTGAAGAGGCCAAGTACACATCCCCACCTTGATTTGAGCTGGTTTTTGCCTCTGTAGAAGGAGCATCATCAGCTCCCTTTCCTGTATCAGGAGCTTTAGATTCATAGTCCCTTTTGTAGTACCTTTCCTTTCCGCATTTCCAACACACCACATTTACAGGTTTTCCTGGAAATTTAGATCTCCCTCTAGATTTAGATCTCCCACTCGATGACTTATTTTTGTTTCTGTTCTGGGACCGTCCTCGTACAAACAAGGCATCACCATTCTGGCTCTCCATATTTTTCCATCTCATCTCCTCCATCAGCAAGGACGAGACTATTTCATCAAACTGCAAGGCAGTTGCATTGCTACCTATTGCAATAACCAGACTATCCCACGAATCTAGTAGAGAACACAACAAACTAATGCACTTATCTTCATCTAAAATTTTAATATCAACAAATAATAACTGACTTACCACAGTATTAAATGCGTTCAGATGTTCTGTCACCGAGTCTCCATCTTTCACCCTCAAGTTATACATCTTTTTCCATAGGAACATTTTATTCACCAGAGACTTAGATTGGTACAAAGTCCCTAACTTGTCCCACAAAGCCTTCGCCACAGATTCCCCTGATACACTCAAGAATACTGAATCCGAGACACACAATTGTATTGTGCTCTTAGCCTTCCAATCCAACTTTTTCTATTCTTCATTAGACACTCCCATTGGTTTAGTACCCGGATCTACCGAGATCCACTGATCTTATCCACCAATAGATCCTCCGTCTTGAGTTTCCATAACTCAAAAATCTGACCATTAAATTTCTCGATCTCTATCCTTCCACTGCTCGCCATCTTCTTTCACCACCAGAATCGATCCCGCATGTCGCCCACTGAATAGGGTCTACCACATGCCCGAGTGAAACCCCTCAACAACAAAGGCACCCCCTTGAAGCCAAAACAACTCTGATACCAAATGTAGGTTTTAACCCCGTACAAAAATTACCTACATACGAATTCTAAAACACAGAAAATAAACAATGTGAGAGCATAACGCATAAAATACATATACACAAAGATTTTCTCCTGGATCCCAAAACCGGGACTAACAGCTTGATTTTTCATTATATTCCTTTCAATGTTACAATACATATTTATACATGCTGAAGCATCCAATACCATGGACTGAAAACCTTCGCGTCCAAAACCATGGACCGAAAACCATCGCGTCCAAAACCATGTGCAAAAAATCATGCACAAAACCATAGGTAGGTCCGCCCAACCTAATATAGGGGTTACCTGCACCCCTCAAACCCCTTGTGACTTCCCCCACTACGCAATCAGCAAAACGAAGGGGGGCCTCTACCCCCCTTCTAACCCCCCGGATAGCTACGTGGGCTAGTCGTGGAAAGAATATAACACAACCCAACATCTGACAAATATAAGATCTTATATTATTCCAACATTTATTTCTAATCGCTTTCCCATTATGATAACAAGGGACGCAGGGGAATAAAAGAGATCATACCCCTTCAAATTCAAACCAAAATGGCTTAAAATGGATGAATTTGGGGATTTGGTCTGAAATGGCTTAAAATAGATGAATTTAGGGATTTGGTCCAAAATGTTTGGTCTCATTCATTACTTCCTCCTCCGCAGAATCACATGACATCCATATTCCGAAAGATTAGAGAGCTAAAAAGGGCCGCTCAAGAATGGATTCGAGGGATAAAAGAGGGAAAAACTAAAGGTCTTAGGGAGATTTACATTTTCCTACGTTATTTAAATAATCCTCAGGACCCATTATTATTCTCAGAGAAATACCGACACAAGATCATTGAATTGGAGGGTAAGAGAAGGGTTATTCTCTGTTCATGGGAAGAACACATCCGCATGAAGGGCAGGTGACATCGATAAAAATTAGAGATCAAAATACCAGATTTTTCCACACACATTTCAATGCTAGGAAATAAATCAATTCCATAAGGAGGATAAGACATGACACCGGAAACATATTAAGTTCACAAAGATCTATTGAACAAACGATGGTCACACGTTTCAAAGGTCAATTCTTAGCACAAGAGACATCTTTTTGGTCACAAATGTATTTCATCAAAGAAGTTCCAAACATGTTCAGATCGGAGGATAATGACAAATTGGGACAACCAATCACAAGGGAGGAATTGACAAAGATATTGAAGGAATGTGAAAAGGACAAAATTACAGGCCTAGATGTGTGGGGGCTAGAACATTTTTATTCCCTTAATTGATTTGATGATCCCAGATTTGTTAGTGGTAGCTGAAGGATCTATATTCATGGGTTCATCTTAGGGGCCATAAATGTGAATTTCATAGCATTAATCCTCAAAAGGGTGGAACCAAGAACCTTTGCAGATTATCGTCCCATATCTCTCTGCAACTCGGTGTACAAAATGATATCAAAATTGATTGTGAGTAGGTTGATGTAGTATTGTTGAAGCATATTACAGAGCAACAATTTGGTTTCTTAGAAGGTAGACAAATACAAGATGCAATTAGTATTTCCCAGGAGATGATGCACTCTATTAAATCATAGAAACAAATATCTTGCCTTCTAAAGGTATACTTGAGCAAGGCATATGATTACATTGACTGGGAATTTCTCTTCTTGGTCCTAATAAAATATGGTATGTCTCTATTTAACATTAAATGGATTTTCGCATGTTGAAAAACTACAAATTTTGTTGTCATTATTAATGTATTACCTTCACAGTTTTTCAATGCATATAAAGGAATTTGAGAGAGTTATGCCTTATCTCCATTTCTCTTTCTCTTAGTTATTGATTGTTTTAGTAGAAAAATGAGGGTGTCAAAGGATAATGGAATTATTAAAGGGATAAAAGTAACCAAAAATATTTCCATCTCTCTTTTAATGTTTATAGCTGATTTGTTACTCAATGGGAATCCATGGTGGGGAAGTGAAGAACCATTAGAGAGCTCATTAAATCATTTGGATTTGTGTTTCGTTTGTGTATGAATAAAGGAAAATTAATCTTTTTACACGATGGTAGTCAGGAGAATGTAACAAAGGACATATGTGATTTGTTTGGGGTAACATCATCAATCCTGGATGATGATTTCACCTACCTTGGGTTTAAGATGAAACCGAAAGGATACAATAACTAGGATTCGACATGGTTAATTGAAATATTTCACAAAAAGATGGACAGCTGGAAATACAAATGGTTAACAATGGGAGGAAGGATGGCAATGCTGAATTTGATGCTATAAAAAAATTTAGTATATTGGATGCACCTTCATTTAATGTCGAGGGAGATCATCCATAAAGTAGAAGCAATCATGAGTCACTTCTTATGGGCTGGAACACAGTTACAAGACAAAATGAATATGGTATGATAGTCAACACTTGCAAGGCTCACAGAGGAAGGAGGTTTGGGTTTCATAGATACATCCACTTTTAACAAGGCTTTGATTATAAAAAACATGTGGAGGGAAGTGTTTGGAAATGGTGTGTGGTCTCATATCATTAAGGAAAAATATATCTTCAGTCAAACTTTCTCCTCATGGATTAGCAGTGGTGCTAAGAAGAAATTTGTTATATCACACATATGGAGAAGTATGATGCACACTCTACACTAGATGTTGAGGTTTTTCCGTTGGGGGGTTGGAGATGGATCCAAGATCCAAATTGGATTAGATGTCATCATGGGGATGGTTGGAAATCATTCATTATCCTTTTAGATGTTGCAAATCCTTCACATAAAAGACATTATCTGCTTGCAACATATATATGTGTCGGGGACTCAAAACATTGATAACGAGAGTTGGATAAGGGCCAAAGATCTTGCCATACCATAGACATATAATGGGGAATAGTGGTCATACCTGGGGCAACTTTGATTTGTTGGCATCACTCTTGGTCATAAGAAGGACTGTATGATATGGGGGGGTAAAATGAAAAAGAAGAATTCGATGGTCCAAGACATCTACTTGAAGTTGTCAAGGCATGGTAAGATCAATGACTATATGGAGATGGAATCTCGAGAACAAATTAAATTTTTTTTGCTGACTAGCAACACATGATTGTATATTAACATGGAATAACTTACAAAAGCATGGGTTCATTGGTCCTGGAATATGCCCTCTCTGCACAGGTGGGGGTGATACGGATCATTTGTTGATCAAATGTTCATTTGTGAGGTTGATTTGGGATGGGGTTATGGAGTATATGAAACTTCACTTCACCGAATCTAATCAACCATTGTTCAGATGTCTTCTGTCATGTTTCACTTCACAGAGGAAGTACAGGTCACTCCCATTATATATCATATGGATTATATGGTGAGCTAGAAATGCTAGCAATTTTTATCAGAAAACTGCGATTTTTAGAGAAGACATTATCAAGAGAGTTTTTTTTTTTTAATGAGAACAGGGTAGTGACCAAGTCTAACAGAAACAAGAAATGAAAATTCATTGGTATTTGGAAAGAATATCTGGTTGGGTTTTTTTAATGGAGCCAACAATAGGAGGAAATGTCGATGTGGTGGAGTCATAGCTTCTAAGCCTAGTAATTTCTTCCACTTCTGGTGGGAGGGAGGAATGAGATCAAACAACAAAGTGAAGATTACAAAATTATCGAGAGTCCTTATCGTAACAATATGGATAAGCTTAGACAAATTTCAGTCATATGGAGATGAAAAAGGAATCATTGACTCGGTAAACAAGCATACTAATTTCAATCCCTCCATACTTACAAATTGGATGATGAGGATTAAGAACCTAGTAAGGAATTTAATCATATACATTTCCCCCATATATACAGAGAACATAATTGGACAACATACCTCCTATCTAAAAGAGGTATTTTGAAGGAAATATGTAATTTTTTTTTCTGATTCTTCAAGAAGGGCATCATGGTAAACGCAAGTAACATTGAATTCTCTTAGGAGAAATTTTAACACAGACCAGATTTTGATTTAAGTTTTGTATCTTTAGATATTGGAAGTGCTCATTTTCGAAAATGTAATGATTATAAGCTACCGTTTGATGTTAAGAAAGACACTTTTTGTAGAACGGGAAAATAGAAATGTATGGACATAGGAATGATAGAAAACTATGTTACTTCCTATCCATGTTCAGCGAAAGTGCCTTCATCACTCCTCTCAAGAAGCACGCCTTTGTTGTTGGCCTTCATCACCCTAAATCCCATCAGTTTTTGTTGGCCTCCATTGCTCTGCTTCCTGAAGAACCCATCATCAATGTAAAGACAAACTCCTAATCCTTTACCTTTACCTTTCATACTAGCACCTCATATTGAAAATTTTAAGACAAAATATTTCTTTTGTCTCTAAAGCCCCCTCCATGTAGTAGTGTTGAATGCAACAACATACAAGTTGTCTCTAATCATATCAACAAAGATCAAAGGGACAAAAGAGGAATTGATGTCTAGGAAATCTTGCAAGGAAAAATTGTCGCATCCTTAAGAGCCGGCAACCCCCACAAAATGAAGAGCCCAATAAATCATTGTCTTTATATAAGATAACGTGAATGGTAAGTGAAATAGAAACCTCAGTATAGGCATGACAGAGTAGTAGCTTGCAAGTTTGCAGACTTAGTGTGCACTATCAGAGTCAATTTTGCAGTTGTTAGATAATATTCTCTTAAATTCATATGTTTTTGTCTTAATTGTTAATTGTCTTAAGTGGTCATTGTCTTAAATATAAAGTTGTCTTAAAATATTTTTGTTTCAAACTATTTTTGTCTTAAAATATGTCTTAAATACAAAATTTTGTCTTAAAATATTTTTTTCTCAAATTGTTTTTGTCTTAAATATAAAGTTTTATCTTAAATTTTTTTTGTTGTAAATATGAAGTTTTGTCTCGAACTATTTTTGTCTTAAATTTAAAATTTTCGTCTTAAACTGTTTTTATTTTAAACCTAAACTTTTGACTTAAAACATATTTGTCTTAAACTATTTTTGTCTTGAATTTAAGAAAATTCAATGATTATTAAATTTTAATATTAAAAAACTAAAAAAAGAGTTTTTAAAACATTTTTTTTTTTTTTTCCTTCTTAAAATTATGTGATAGATATCTCATTTTCACATTTTCGCGATGAATTTCTTCGCAAAAACGTCCATGCTTCACGAAAGTTATATTTTATAGAAATTGTTCTTCTATTGTTCTCGTGAACAAATACACAAGCATATTTTCCTTGTACTTTATTTGCCTGTGGAATACTATATTTTAATTACATCGCTCTTATGTTGTTGCACTCTAGATCTGTCACTTGTTTGATTACTTCATATGAGGGTTAAAAAAGTTGTCTTTTATTTCAATCATACTGAAGAAGGAAGGGAGATAGAACTTGCAGCACCCTGTTCATCAACCCATTCTGACTTGGTGATGGGGTTCTTGATTAATTCATCTTTCTTCTCCAGATTTGATAACTGGTACGCCAGGCCAAGCCAAGCCAAGCCAGAAAGAACGTCTCTCAACCGGAAATGTCAATGCGGTGGTTTGAACTTTGATCACCACACTCAACGGCGGAAGGAGCTGCGTTCCTCTTTGTCTCCTTCGGTCTACCCTGCACAGGACTTTCCTACTCCCATGGCTTTTAGGGTTCAAGCTGGCGGAGGTGTCGAGATTTCTCAGCTTCGGCAAGCTTGCCATTATATGACGTGAACTAGGGGTTAGGGATACTCCGGGTGGACCGTTTTCGACCTTTTTCCTTTTATTTTAGGGTTCACTGTATCAATATGGTACGCGCTTTATGATATTTCTCCCTTCCGCAGTTTGTCGTTATATGAAGTGAATTAGGGTAGATACTTTTGGTATTTGTTTGTGTTTTTTAGGGTTGACTATATCAATATCGTACTAGCTATCTGCATAAACAATATTTACTTAGGTAGATAACTTTTGGTAGTTTTGTTCGTTTTGTAGGGTTGACTCTGTCAATATCGTACTAGCTATATCTATAAACAATATTTACTTGTGATTTTGAGGAATAAGGTAGAATAGTTTCATTGATAAACATATCATAGCAGAAGATTTGTATTTAGGAAGGTAGAAAGACGAGATCATCCTTACTATTAGCCCAATTAATATTATAAAATTATTTTATATTATATATAAAATCATAAGAAGTTTTAATATTTTTTTTTAAAGATATTACAAAATATTTTATAATTTGTATATGAGGTATTAGTAAAATTAATCAAGATTTCTAAAATTTTCTTTCTAAAATTTTCCACAAGTTAGAAGACAAAAGACCGTCCAACATTAGCCTAAATTTAATATTATAAAATTATTTTATACTGTATATAAAACTATTAAAAATTTTAATATTTTCTTACAAAAGATATCACAAAATATTTTATATTATAGTTTGTATATTAAGTACCAGTAAGATTATCTAAAATTTCTAAAATTAAATTTCCGTCTTTCAGATTTTACATTGGCTAAAGGACGGATCAACTACGCAGTTGTCAAAATAAGATTTCATCGCAGCCATCGATCTTCAAATCTTTTGTTTACGGTAGGTTGATTTCATGTCGAGTTTGGGAAAGGAGGCCAACTTCCAGATGAAATTGCAGTTAAGTGAGGATTCAAAGTTAAGTGAGGATTCAAACAGGCAAAATTTGCAGATGACTGATGGCTCCAATTTCGCTTTGTCTATTTTAAGCGAGACTTCATAAAGCAAGAGGCATTTAAGGAACTTCCTGGACATTTCATCACCAGTTCATGACATTACCTCACAGTTTCCTCCATCTTTCGTAGATGGATCCCAACTCCCACTCACAACCTGAAGTCAACGGACACGCAACAAAACAATGGCGGTCCAAATATCGACGGCATCGGATCCGTAGCACCCTCCGTTCCATAAAAAGACCTTGGCCTACCCCTTCTCAAATAACAGACTCATCTTGAATAACGAAGTGGGCATTTAATCTCAGTCACTTCTTCAATGGTAGTGGGTTTGCAGAGAGCATGGAGATATGACGTATTTCTGAGCTTCAGAGGCTCAGATGTCAGGAAAGGCTTCGTAGATCATCTCTACAGAGCACTCACAGTTAACAAAGATATCCATGTTTTCCACGATGCCCATGAAGTGAAAAAGGGTCAGAATATCAATCCAACTATAAAGCATGCGATTGAGTGCAGCCGAATTAGAATTCCTATTTTCTCGCCAGATTTTGCGACCTCCGTATGGTGTTTGAACGAAGCGTCGGTCATTGCGAACCAAGTGCAGGGAACGGCCATCCCTCTCTTCTATAAAATGACTCCTTCGCAGGTGCGTCACCCAGAACGACCTTGCAGCCCATATGCCGAGGCATTCCAACATTATCGCAGTACCGGAATTCACAGTCCAGAAGAAATTGAAACATGGAAAAATGCGTTCCACACGTTGTCTAATCTTGCAGGCTGGACCCTCGACGACACAAATGGGTGAGTTAACTAAATTAGATTTAGATCTAGACCGTATCTCAGTCCTTTGGTATTTGTTTGGTTTATTGTTGATATACCTAAGATATTAATATCCATCATGCCATTTATAAGAATTCAATAAGAATTGAATCTAGTAGAACAAAAAACTATTTATTTAATTGCTAGTATAAAATATGGAACAGTTGCTCACCTCAACAGCTCCAGCTTGGTCAGAGCTTGCTCACCTCAACATCTCTCTGTTTTCTACATGCTATTTATTTTGTGCTTACATTTTGGGATGGTTCTCCATTTTCGGCTTAGTCAATTGCAAATGATGTTAGATATTTGGATATCCTGGATATGCTGCTAGATGTTGGTGTGAATTTGCACTACCTAGCTGCTTCTTACATCTGCATTGTATCAGTGAATGTTTTATGGTATGAATGTTCTGTTCTTGCCTCTGGCTCTCATATGCAAGGCATTTGGTTTAAATTATTTTCTCTTTTTGTTGTTGTTGTTTAGACTTATTTTCCCCTTGTTGTTGTTGTTTAGACTTGGTTTAAATTATTTTCCCCTTTCTGTTGTTGTTTAGACTCCTTGGTATATTGTCTAGGGCTGTTGTGAGGAGTTTATTTTCCTGGTGAGGTGAGAAAAAGCCTATTCCTCTGCTTTAGACTTTTGCTATCAAGACCTCTTGGTAATGGATGTAATCTTTATGTAATTTTTATTTTTTTTATTTTAATGAATACCAATTGCTATGGTTCAAAAAAATATGAACCCATTTGTGTTTAAGTAAGGTGGACACCTGAAGAAAAACATGGTGGATGATTCAATTAGTGTCTGGATCTCTGTATTTGGTTATTTATGAGAAATATACATATCAACATCCTTCATGTCACTTAGAAAGTTGTTTGTTTGTTTAGTTGTTAGTATAACATATGGAAAGCAATTGTGTTTACAGAGGGTGGACACCTGAGGATAGACATGGTGGGTTGATTTAATTCGTATTGAGCTATCTCTAATTGGTTGTTTATGAGGAATATAAACATATCAATATCTGTAATGTTGGGTGAAGAAGAAAGCTGCCTATTTAATTACTAATATAGAATATGGCCAGCAACTGTGTGTTTACAGAGGGTGGACAGTTAAGGACAGACATGGTGGTTTGATTCAATTACTGTTGAGCTCTCTGTAATTGATTGTTTGATCCATCCACGTTTTCTAACTGTGTGCAGATATGAAGCGGCGTTGGTTAAGCTTGTGGTCGAGGACGTGCGCGAACATTGCAAAGGGAGATAGCGGAAGGACTGATAATTACAAACTATCAATATCTTTGATTCGTAATCTTGATTGACTTCGATA
This sequence comes from Pinus tabuliformis, assembly GCA_031772625.1. NCBI lineage: Eukaryota > Viridiplantae > Streptophyta > Pinopsida > Pinales > Pinaceae > Pinus > Pinus tabuliformis. The sequence goes on from CM062814.1 coordinate 723,225,078, forward strand.
ATGTACAGTCTGACATGGTAGACTTTAGTATATATGTTCGTATACTTTGACATCAAAGGGAGATGGTTATATATCAATTCTTTTTTAAATTGAGTATAACCATTTTAAACAAAAGGATGTGATATAAGTTTGCTTCTGCGATAGGACAAGCTAAGATTCAGACTGGAATAATCTTGATTTCTCGATGAAATTATGGAGAAAGCATGAGGAAAGAAACTATTTATTATTTAATTATTTTTATTGGGCATACCCTTTTTTTCATGGTTAATTTATCAAAATTTTATTAATTTTTTTTAATAGAATAGTTTTTAGTTAATTAAAATTTTGATAATTTTTTAATAGCCAATTTAGATTTATGATCTATTTAATTCTTACAAAAGATCAAATTTATTTTCTCTTCAAAAGAGATTGGTATTTAAAAATATTTAATTTTTAAAAATATTTAATTTTTATTCTTGATATTTGGTCAATCCAGAATTAAGAGAAATTTAAGTTGGTTTTATTACTAATTATAATTATAATTTTATTTTTTATTTTTATTCTATTCTATTTTTATTTTTAGCTTTATGTTATTTGACCAAATCAAAATGTTTTATTGATATTTTATTTTATTTTTATTTATTTTATTTGATAGAGTTAACATGTTAAAAATGACATTACAACATCTCTACATATTTCATTGGATAACATTTCTCCACAATTACTTTTAACTTTTTATTATTTTTTAATTGAGTCCACATGTAAATATTCCAAATATATACCCCACTATAGATCTCTCCATACCTTTTCGCTTTTAGATATTATTTAAATAATGTTATAAAATAAAATTAAAATAAAATATTTATAAAATATTTTGATTAAGAAATGGAATTGTTTTTAGTGCGACTTTTTGGACTTTCCGATGTCGAAATCGAAATCCGACGGAAAAATTTGAGGTGAAATCTTGATTTGTGTTATTTAAACTCATCTTTTAACTGCATATTTGGATTCAACAAACTAAAAAACTCCTAGGACACTTTGATTGTGCGCATTACCCATCAAGCTTGCGATTTCAATAAATTGCCGCTAGATTTTAGAGAAATTTGACCCGAAAAACCCACTCGAAAAGCTTCCAAAAATTCGCACTAAATACAACTCCTTTTGAAATTAGTTATGGTTTTTGAGTAAGTGGTATTGATAAATCATGTCATGGTCCATGGTATTGTAACGATTATTTACATAATGTTATAAACTAAAATTAAAATAAAAAATTTATAAAATATACGACACGTATTTACAAGTTAACAATATCCATTCTAAAATGGGATGAACAATAATCGTTAAAAATCTTGTTATATTGTTAGCTCACTGTAGTATTATGTTTTATTTTAAACAATATTATAAAAATAAATAAATTAAAATATTTATAAAATATTTTGATTTTGAAATCAGTGATGGTTTTTGGGCACTTCGTATTGATAAGCCATGGTATTGGCCCATCATATTGTAACAAATCATATTTAGAATTTAATAATATTCATGGTAAAATGCGAGTAAATATTCATGGCTAATAATCTAGTAATATTGTAGGTATTAAATTCGTATGTGCTTATTAATTAAATTTAAATATAATTACAGAATTATTTTAATTTATATGATAAAATTGATATTAATTTGTAATGTTATTTATGTATTATATATTTTCATCTGATAGGTATATTATGGTTTTCTTTTATCTGAAATGGATACCTATAAAACACTCCGCTAGAAGAGTTTTGCTTCCTTTGTTGAATTCTTTAAAAGATTAAACATGAATTACTAGCTTTCTAGCTGAAAGACTAAAATATATTTCTTTCAATGTTATTATATTTTATACTTACATTTACATTTAAAATTCATTAATGGATTAAAATAAAAAAAAAAAATTAATAGTAAGAATTATAAAGGTTTTAATAAAATTTAAAATAAAAACATATTTTTTTATTATATATATACTCGTGTGAAATTTATATGAATATAAATAAAATTATTGATAATAAGCATAAGTTCATCTCAATTCTATATCTATCAAGGGTTGAGAGGGATCCAATCTCTCAATAAATATTTGTATCGCAAAATTTAATCTCTCTAAACACTTAATAGATCTAAAATTAAAATAAATTTATGCTATATTATAATACATCTCATATTGTTAAAATTAAAAAACCATTAAAAATCACTTATTTTTTATATTAGAGTATTCTTTTACACTTTATTTTTATTAAATTTTTACACTTTATTTATTTATGGAATGAATATTTTTTAAGTCACACTGGGATAAATTGTTTTTTTTGTTTACTCACAATGGAATACGAAATTTCACAACTTCAGCTTTTCTATATCACCTACATATGTCACCTAAATTTAATTTTATTACAAATTCTAAAACATTTTAATAGCTTGATAAGCATGTATGTTAGGTAAGTGTAATTTATGACTGCGAGATGTTAAGCTGAAACCAAAATGCACATCCCAGATAGAGGGAATCACTGTGTTATTACAAATAGTATATGTGAAGACTGTTTTATAAGTTTTTGTTTAATTGAGTTTTTTTTAACTACGGGGTTTAATTTAAAGTCGAGTGTAATTTTATTTGTCTGTCATTAAAATTGAAATTTTATTTAATTTAAAGTCGAGTGTAATTTTATTTGTCTGTCATTAAAATTGAAATTTTATTTATGTTAATAAAAATAAAAATAAAAAATAAAAAAGTAAAAAAATTAAATAATTGTATAAAATATTTAAATAATATTAGCTCATAAAATTATATTTATATTCACTCTTCCAACCCGATATGTACGAATTTTGCATTTAAAAATGGTAAGGACTTTTACATTTATATTCGATCTTTCAATCTCATACGTCTTGGTCATATATTTAAAATTTCAGGTCAATTATGAATGAAAATGATAAGCCTTTTTATATTTATGTTCGCTCTTTGAATCTGATACATGGTGGTCGTATATTTAAAATTCCAGGTCAATTAGGAAGAAAAAGATAACCATTTTTATATTTATTTTCGCCCTCTCAATGTGTTAGGTCGGAATTGTATAATTAAATTTCAGGTCAATTACAAGGAAAAAAGTAAAGCATTTTATATTCATATTTGCTCTTTCAATTTGAAATGACTGGGTTGTATATTTAAAATTTTAGATCAGTCAAGAAGAATAATGTAAATGTGCTTTCTATATTTATATTCGCTCTTTCAATTTCATATGATCGTTTGTACATTTAAAATTTTAGATCAATCGAGAAGAATACGGTAAAATGAGTGTAAATGGAAACTCGGTGAGCGTCCACTAATTTCTTAAAATTAGTGGGAAGACAAAGCGGAGTTTTGGTCGTTTGAGATATAGACGGCTAAAAACGAACTTTTGATTGTTTAAGATGTAGACAGATAGTGATGAATGTGAAATTTTCTTTGTAAATGGTAAGTGGCCTTCCTCTATGGGAACGAACTTTTGAACTTTTGATTATTTAAGATGTAGACAAATAGTGATGATGAATGTGAAATTTTCTTTGTAAATGGTAAGTGGCCTTCCTCTATGGGAGCGAACTTTTGATCTTTTGAGATACAGATAGTGATGAATGAAATTGAGATTTTCTTTGTAAATCGGAAGTCGCTTTTCTTTAATCCTTCTATGGGAGCGAATTTAAGAAGTTTTCTTTTATGAGACATAACGATTTTTAAATATTTTAAGTTCTTGTCTGAGATTTAAAAATACAAATATGAAGAAGTATATATATGATAATAATAAACATAATAATAATAAAAGTAACATTAAAGCTGAAATATTTTATTCCTGATATTTTAAATAAGAAATATTAATACTTAAATATAAATGAGAATAAAAATTGAATCATATATATTTTTAATTGTTCTAATTGTATCAATATTTTTGCATAGTCACTTAAATATTTATTTTTAAATGTTAATATTTTTAGAAGGTTTTATATTAATAAGAGTAAATTGATAATATTATGATAAATAATTTTATTAAGTTGACAGCCTCATTTTATAGCAGGGTATAAAAATATATATAATTATTTGGATGCTCAATATTAAATCAATCATAATTTTAATTAAATATTCTTAATTGGTTAATAAAATTCTTCTGTTTTATTTTACAAATATATACTAAATTGTTCTCGTTACTAAGTTGTTCTTCTTTACCATGGTTTTCCTTTAAAAGAATATGCTTCGTTTGCCAAGTTCCCATTATTTACAAGCTTAGTTAGGAGTCATGTTCTTTTCTATGGGTTTTTATTTTCTCCATACGATGAAACATCATGCAACTTCTCCCTCCATAGAAAACTACTTTTTCAGCACACTCGGATGGTAAATGACGTACCAATCGGGAAGATCGTATTCTAGTTAGTTATCTTGTACTTTACTCAATCTGTCCACTTGCTTTGAAAAGGGTTAGGCCCGTCTTTTCATCTCATTACAACGAAATCACAGACGAAACACGTAGGGACTCACGATGGCTGCCGTTAACATCTATTTTATTTCCGTGTGCAATGACACATCAGCCCAGCGAGGAGACAGACCGGCAAAGAGGATCTTTTGATAAAACAGGCGTAAGCCATATTGAGTTGAAGCCAGTTATTTGATCTGCAACGCAGAGGCGGTTTGTTTAACAAAAGGGCCCTCTTTTCTCTTCTTCTGACCGGTATTTCCTGCGTAGAAATAGTGGAAGCCATCTATTATACCTCATCTTCTTTTGTCTCCTGTTCCTCAACGAGTAATCCCTTACTGCGACGTGTGTGCAGGGGAAGGAGCACCCCTCCACTTTACATAGTGGTTTCTTGGCAGATGCGTATCTTTAAGCCCATTTGCCCACGATTTCCAACGTCATCACAGACGTAACTCGACAAAAGAAATTGAAAAATGCAAACGTTCTCTGTTCCAACTGTCTAATCTAATTACAACACAACACAAATGGTAAATTAGGGTTTCACTGACTTCTCCCTTCCTTTGATATTTGTTGGCTGTTTTCAGAAATTGAAAGCTGTTTGTTCGATTGAATTTTTTTTTGAAAAATTGGAAAGTTACAGGGACGGCAGTCCCATGAGGACACACATGATTATTTTACAGTTATGGTCTCTCCATTGTTTTGTTTGACTCGGCCATGTTTTCAAACTGTTTGCAGATTTGAGGTGGCGTTGGTTAAGTGTGTGGTTGACGACGTGGTTAACACTGGAAACGAGTTTGGTGGCAGGATCAGGATCCATAAGTGCCAGTCACATATCTTAAGCAATGTTTATGGTGCCTTGGTTAACTATCTTACACCCTATTAGCATTTAGGTTTATACATCTTGACATTTTGCAGTGATGTGTGGAGGTAATTGTTCAAGTGTTTGGTTTTGAATCAATATTTTACCCATTGTTTCTGTGTCTCGATGGGAGTCCTAGCACACGGTTCGGTTTTTGTTTTTTTATTTAAGTTTTCCGACATTTAGAATTACCAATATTGAGTTTTATAAATTAATTATATCAATGCATGATTGTGATTTAAAATCGAAAAGAGATTAGAAAAGGTGTTAGCAATAATTTTTTTATTAACATAATTGTTTTCGAGTGTTATAATAATTTATAAATATATTATAATTATTATTAATATAAATATTAACATGGTTTAATATCATATTATGATTTAAAATAATAATATTAAATAAAGTAAATAATTAGTGTGGGATAAAAAATAATATAAATTAATCATTATAATACAATAAATAAAGGCAATACAACATATATATGGAATAATATGTAGAATAATTTATATTTTAGAAAAAAAATTATAAGTCTTTTATGTGTTCAATCTCTTAGCCTCTCATTCAAATAAAAATTATAATAAAATAAAAATTGTATTCTCCTACTTTAATAATATTATTTTAATCGATGATATAAACCATTTTTTTGTGTTAAATTTTTATGTTTACTTCTTGTCAAGATTATAATATGAAAATAAAAAAATCTCTAATTTTTATTATCACTATTTTTTGTTGTTAAATACATAGATAATTATGACAAGAACCAACAACCCCATATGAAGTAAACATCTTTCTCCTTCATCATAATGACAAAAGTACATTATTATTACCAACATAAGAAATTTTTGATTTCCATCTCACCACCTCTTTATCAAATACATATATAATCATGACAATAGCTATTTAACTTAACATTAATTTTCTTTGTCATAGTTTCTTTCCAAATGCATATATATAAGAATTATTTATGGAGAAAATTATCTTAAAGAAAGATAAAATGTTTTTCCAAATGAACACTTCACTCATCACCAAATAATACAAGCTATTTCATCCATCATCAACTAGTAATTTTCTCTAAGTAATGATGTGTGAAATATTCATTCTCATTAACATAATTTTCTCCATAAACTTTCATCTCAACCTAAATTATAACAATGAAAATATGCATTCTAAAAATATAACTATTTAACCTGACTCTATAAAATAATAATAATAATCAATATTTTCATAATAATAATTTATCCATTAAATTTTAATTTTAATTATTTATATTTCATTTATAAATTAAAATTTAATTATTTATATTTCATTTAAATATTTATAGTTTATTATATTATTAATTACTTTCAAAATTATAGTCTCTTTTCGATAATTTATTAAGATTTTAGTGCTCTGTATTTGAATCAGACGTTTGCATTTTAGGATATTTGTGAGGATCTTTTCAAACTATAGAATTTCATTTTCAACATGAATTTCTCCTCTAAATCAATGATGATTTCCGTTGGCTAAAATTTCATCTTGAAGATAAATTCTCTGAAATTCTTGTCTAAAATTTTTTAGTTAACGTGGGCTTTTAAAACTCTAAGATGAAATTCTTGTCTAAAATATTTTAGTTAACGTTGGCTTTGGGAAAACTATATTTTAGATTGTTTGTTCTTATGTTGTAGTTGTGAACCAACGCAGAAAAATATATTTCGAGTGGGTTGGGACTTACTTCTGGAAACTTATATTTCAATTAGCTTGTTTTTGTTGTCTTCACCTGCTGCGATCTGTCCTCCGGGAAGCCTCTTGTTTTTATCACACGTTACCGTGGACTAGGGGTACGGATAGGGCCGGGGGCCTTTTATGCGTAAGGAGGCTGGTAGCCAGCTCGGAGGAATCAAAATAATATTTCGTCGACGCTGTCGATCTTCAAATCTATTGTCCTGTTGATTTCAGGAGAGTGGGAGTGAAGAGGTTTTCTAGGATCCCCTGGTGGGAATTAGGACGGATTCCACTTCACAGACGTGAAGTGATTTTTCCTTCCAGGAATGGAACTGGGTCCACGCTTTGGTACTACGAAGAATTGTGATTACACCAAAATCAAAAAATATTAGGAAACTTTCTAAACCAATAATTAAAATCTTAAGTAAAAATTACGCAATAACTAGAATCCTAAGTGGAAATTACGGAGGTGCCGTGAATCCTCCAACCGAGAGAGGAGGCCAATCTCCCCGGGAAGAAATTGCAGTTAAGTGAGGATTTAAACGGGCAACATCTGCTCAAAAACTTCCTCGACATTTCGTCGCCAGTTTCGTGAGTTTCCCTCGCACTTCACAACTTGTCTCCCCCTCTCTCCTCCTCAAATTAACTGACACGGAAGAATGAACCCCCTTGATACGAAAGGACCCCAGCCCACCACTTCTCAACCAATCTATCTTTAGTGGCCTTAACGATGTAATTGGTCGTACGATCAAATTTAGAGGGCAGTAGATTATTGGATTTTTATAGATTTTAGAATTCAAATTGTTTCATTTAGGGGAATTTTTTATATCACAAATAAATAAATAAATTTTGTAAGATTATTATTTATCATAATATATTTCATGATTTCCTCTGATAATTATTATGCATCACAAAAGTCTAAAATTATTTGTAAAAATATTATTTATATACAGAGTGAATCAATATAAAACTAATTTATCAGTAATTAAATATTAACAATTCATTTTAAAATAATATTACTGATGAAATTAAAAACCATAATACAAATCACATAAGAAATATAAATATATAAAGATTTTAAAATAAGAACTTATAAAAGAAGAAAACCACACTTATTATTCATTTTTTTAATCTTTACATAAATTTATTTGCACCAACTCGTAAGAAGCACCTGCTCCTTTATAAAGTTTTAAAAGCATCCGTTTTGATAACACCTACTATAAGAAACACTGACTCCCTCAATTTAGTACGGTTGACACTAACCAGCTGTAGGCACCGACTTCCAGTTTAGTGTGGACTTCCATTTCGTTCTTTTTGAAATTGGATCCAATCCCTTTAGCAATAACTTCAAAATCAACACCATATATCACATTTGCAGTCAATAGCTACACGCTTGTTCTGTAATTAGAAACATACTCAACAACAATTTTTTTTTTACGAAGATCGTGTTGCAACAACTGCACTCTTAACAGACCAATTTCAATACAACAGAGAGAGAAGTCAAGTTGTGACCAACCCTATCAGAAATTCATAATGATTAGGCCAACAGTAGTCCCTGTCATCAACATCAACTCAAAAACTAACTCCTAACAAGGCTTTATGCCAACCGAAAATCATCGTTATTCATATGAATAAGCAAGCATACTTTTACAATAGCTTTTTCCTTGGGCTTCAACTCTTCAAGAACATACTAATTCTGAATGCAAACATTGCCAATCAACATTGGTTTCCAACAAGCACTGGCCTCACTATATTTTCATAAACACACCAAACATCATACAACAACAAAAACTAAGGAAAACAAAACCAAACCTACATCAACCTGTATGACATAACGAAGTTGTTACAACAAACCTGAACATACCCTAGACACCATGTAACAGTAGCACCTCGTTAATTCACAACACATTTATTTAGCTATGAAGCAAGAAACATATAATAACCTCTATGTATCTAGTATAAATTCTAAGTATACCAGAAAACATAAAGCAATGGTAACTACAACAAACAACCACTTGAATAAGAGACAGTCTAACAGCTCATTGATTACTACAAACTTTTGTTACACTTCTACAATCGTGACTTTTTACCAACCATGTAACCTACATCACTCTGCAATACAAATACCTTCTACGGTAGATCAATAATTAACTAAAATTATTTACAGGAAAGGTATGTTGCAGAGATTACATACGAAATCAAATATATCAGATCTGAGAGCAGTTACACCTTACTAGGAACCAAATCGCACTAGTCGCAGACCATTATGTACTTGACCATGTAAATAAGCATGAATCAACCACTCAAGCATAGATCCACCAACCAAAACAGGGGATAAGATACAAGTTTTTCAACCATGGTTGTCCAATGCATGTGCTCGCACTAACAACACTCTGATTTGGAAACATTCACTGCCGACTCACCAGAAAAAATATAGATTAATGGTTGGATGGCATCAAACTCATGAAATTGTTTTGTAAAAACACTCTGCACTGGATTAGTGACAACAAGCATAATTCTTGATTTTTCACTAGATCATAGAATCACAGAATAAACACATCTAGATCACAGGCTCCACCCCCGATCTCACGAAAGCAAAGAAGAAAAGAAAACCATTACAACTAGTCATGCGGTCACACAAGAAAAAAAAACTCGCTTCTACACCATCATAATCGAACATGCTGCCATACACTTGCATCAGAAGAGGCCTTGCTTCCACACCTGCGCCAGATTATAGGAGAGACACTGACTGTGATCAATATTTCCATATGAACCACCTTTGAATGCTAAATCATCAACTACACCGTTGGTAACTCAAATGTCAAGAGGCATTTGTTTATATAGGCATCGATCCTCTTAGACCAAATCAAGCCGAAAAGAAATTACCATGTAAACATCTATTGTAAAATGGGTCTACCATAAAAACCTCAGGAATTTACCATGGGTTTTACTATGGATAGAAGAAAAAATCAAGTGTTCAAGTCGTGATTTTGATGCACCAGATGAAAGGAATATGTTTCAATGCATGCTAACCATGTATAGTTCAACAGAGTGTAATTTATGCTATTTGTAAAAGACAACTCAACATTATGACGCAGACTGGACAAGACTAGCCAACATAAATGTTGTTATCAACAAAATCTTCTAAAACATCATTATGGCCTCTCTTTGATATTTTCCTTGTATCATCAGCTATCAGACGAGAGTATTTCCTTGCACCATCAAGGGTCAGACAAGCAGCATCAAGGTCATTATTATTAATGCCAACCATTCATACTATCAGATAAAAAAGATCCCTCAAAAATCCATTAGAGAAGCATAGTAAAACCCTGCATCATCAGTGAACTATTGTTGAAATCAATGCCAACACAAAATTTCCAACCTTATTATTATAATACTAAAAAATGATATTATTATTATTATTATAGAATATTTTTTAAATGTTTACTTGTAAGTTATAAAATTATATTTATAAAGGAATTACATAACTCATTTTAAAAATAAATATTTAAATAAATTTATATTTTTTAATTAAATTAATTTCTAGACAATAAAATTGAATAAATTAAGTTAATATTATAACATAAATTAAATTTATTATATTGATGATTTTTACGTCAATACTTTTAGAATCACAAAATGTGGTTCATTATCAGAACTAAGATGGAAAGTCTGATCTAAGAATGTAAATAAATAATGCAGAGATATAATGGTTCAATTCCAACAGATATAAAATAAATAATTTAATAATATTTCAACTTAAAATTAAAATAATTATTTAATTAAAAAATGACTAAAAATATATGAAATATTAAAGATATCGAAAATATTAATTAAGGAATAACATTAAGGAAAAAATAAAAGTAAAAACAATGAATTGAATTTCAAACAAAAATAAGAAAAAGAATAAAAATTTATAGTGGAGACTTTTCTCTCTCGAACAGATTTTTTTATTGAGGAGAGATAAACCAAGATAAAAGAAAATTGGTCAAAACTTAAAGCATGTCCATATCCAAGAGCACATAAACTCCAAAAAAAAAGTTGATAATACAAACAAAACAAGAAAACATCATACCTTAAGAGGAAGAGGGGGGGCTTGCTCGACATTTAGAGGATCACGGGGCCATAGTCCCTCATTTGTGTGGTGCTCCAACTAGTCAGTTCTTCCTTCCATCCCATCTAGCCTCTCCATTATGTATCTCTAGCTCCTTCAGACCAAATCCAATTTATCTGGAATCACCCACTAGTTGTGATATAAATCATTCATGAAGAAAATCACTTCATTTCAATTGTCGTGTCACTGCTACCATAACCTCCTTCAGACTAGATCCAATTTATCTAGAATCACCCACTAGTTGTGATATAAATCATTCCTGAAGGAAATCACTTCATTTCAATCGGCGTGTCACTGCTACCATAACTTAGTCAGGATAATCATGATGTTTTGGAACTGCATATCAGGAAACTTGATTGAAGGAGGGTATTTGTTGGACCAAGCATTGCCATATGCTCTTAAGACAACTCACTATCAGAGGCCCCTTCACCCCTCCCCCCACAAGCCTCCCTCTATACCCGCCATACCATCATGCTCCTAAGCCTCTCCACGAGGAGCCCTAGCCCACCTAACATGGTCCCTCTACCTAAGCATAGCGAGCCTTAAAATTAACCACCGAAGTTCAAACAAATTTCCTATTTGAGAGGAATAAATAAACAAAACAATTTCCCCATAAGTATAAATATGACCATCTACCCTCAATTCAACAAGGTAAGACTTCAAAGTTAATGAGAATATCCCTCCCAAGAACTAGATCTTCCACCCTTGACCTAGACTAACTCTCCATGGCACCAAAAGCCAAGGAAAACAAAATGAGACATCGTGAAACAAGAATTGTCCACTACCATGCTTGGATTAGAAATAACATCTACCACACAAAACTTGTTTGGATTACAAGGTGTAATTACCACCCCTTACTATCACACAACAAAACTCAAAAGGAAATCACCAGCCGAAACATAGTATCGCCATGCCAGACATGTAAAAGGTCTCATGGAGAGATAGAAAAAACTCCATAACTTATTAGCTCCACGAACAAGATCTTCCCAACCCAATGCACTTCCGTTGTGGCTTTGCACCATGAAGACCCACTCCACCCCTTGCCTAACCAAACACCAAAAAATTTACCGCAACGACTCCTGTTGAGGTCCCAAATCTAACCCATCAACACCTTGACCACCACTAAGCTGCCACCCTTCCATCTAGCAAATTCAACGCAACAAGCAGTACTTTCAAGAACATGCATGCAGAGGCTAACGACTTGTGCATATTTGGAAACTAGTTTGTCACCCTCTAATGCTCCCATAAACCAAAATAAAAATGTCTCAAGAGGTCCTCTGCCTAGCCTTTAACTCCCGCTTGTTTCTTGATTTGTCGAAGTGGCCAAATCAATTGCTCCCACTTGTCCTTAAGTGTCATCATTTCTTGTCAGTATTGTCCTTGGGGAATTCACTTCCCAGCCTCCATCACTAATTACACCTTATTTAATCACCCCCATCAAGATAACACACACACACACACACATTAATAAATACACATTTATTTCACATTTTCTAGCAGTTTCCTTCTCCAACTGTGCATTTCGCAAATCTAAGAGACAAGCCTCGAGCTTAACCTCTAATATTGCACAATGCACAATCACTGGCTTTCCCAACTATGCATTGCACCGTTACTAGCTTGCCCTATTGCACATTCCATAATCACAAACCTCAGCCCTAGTCTCTGGGACTACACATTGCACAATTCCTTCCCTCACTCTACCCAACTAGGATTGTGCATTGCATAGTCTCAAGCCTCTAACTACCTCCTTGACTACGTTCATGAGGTAGGTCTCTCATCTTCAGCCTAGGAATTGTTCAACATTTCCTTTCAATTTGTGAGTTGTTGCTTTGATCTTGCTAAATAGATTGATTTTCTTGAGCTAATTTGTGTTTTCCATAAGTGCATTTTGTCATACTGGTACTACAACTTTTGAGGTTATCTTTCTCCATCATTTGTTATCATCATGGCACCCAAGAGATCTTCCTCAAAGGACACCACATAAACCAACACTAGTGAGAGAGTTGAGAGTGTTCCTGCCACTATCCCAATGCTTTCAGATACTCAACTATTTATTAAGAAAAACTCAGACGTTACATGGCACACAGTGAAATATATTTACACAACAAGTAGTTTCAAAGCAGATCTTGAATACAGGGAGGCTTACATCAATTTCCAAAGGACAAGATTACACAAGATTGCATGCAGGTATCCAACCTTTCCATATGAAGACATTGTCAACTGGATTCTATCGCATATAGATACAAATACCATGACTTCCAATAGTGCCAGTGGACAAGGGTCTTCCTCTTTTATGGCACATGATTTTTAGAGCATGTATCATTTACCGCTGCCAGAACCTTACATGGATTCCCACTTCTATGCAGTCACCAGCTACTTGAGCATGAAGGATGTCATCAAAGGCTAGGTGAAAGAGCCATCCAAGTTTAGCTAGACACCCAACAACACCTACAAGACCAAATCTCTCAGGAAGGCATTTTAGTACTTGATAGTTTTATGTTGCTAGATCTATGGTCAAAAGAGTATTGAGACCTTTCCTGAAGGCTGGGCATTTTTACCACATTAGATTTTACATTTTTACCATTTTTACCCACAAGTCCGACCCACCCTTGATATACTTGTTGGCTTATCAAATTAAGACCCATGTAGCTTGTGCCAAGAACCCTCATAAGGGTAAGAAAGCTAGTTTCTACATGTCTTCTTAGTCGCTGGATCAAATCTGTGCTCATAAATCCTTTCCTAGAATGGGTTGGACATGGTCACCAAAGGAACCTATTGTACATATTTATTTCCAAATGATTTCATACTCGAGCTACAAAGGAGTCATGGAGAATATAACAAATCACTTCCTCATTCCATTGTATAAGATGATATTTTAGGAATATCCACCTTCCATGTCACGTGAGGTGATGGAAGAAGTGTTAGAATTGGTAGATTGGTTTGTTTCACCGGATGACACTAACCTCAGAATGTTTAGCAGTCAGAATTCTCCACATCTGCTACTTAGGTATGCAACTGACAAGTTGGTAATGCAAGAAGTTACTTATTATCTTGCCACGGGGTTATCAAGAGTGTTGTAGAGGAAGAAGAAATCACCTTGGTCCACTCTTCCTTTTCAAATTGGATTGTACGAGATCAAGAATCTGAAGGTTGATGACACCAAAGGTAGAGAGATATAGAAATTTTTATTCGGTCGAATGGATTACAATACGTATGATCCCAGGAATTTTTTCAAAGAACACTGTGCAAAGATACATCAGTTGGTTGAGTGGGACTTATTTTAGGACCGAGGAGGAAAGGATAAAGAATTGTTACAATGCATCTAAGCCCCGCCAACCAATCAACTTTGCAGGTACATTGTAAGTTACTCCTTAGCTAGAACAAACTCCAGAAGAAGAAATATTAGTGAATCGTAACCCAATGTGCAAAAAGGGGAAGAAGGTTGTGCACATTCTAGAAAAAGAACAAATCCAAAAATGGAAAGCATAACACATTATCTTGAAAGCATTTATAGCAAAAAAAATAAAGAGAAAATAGAGGAAGAAGGAAGAACAATAATAATAGAAGGAATGAGAAGAAAGGAAAAGGAAAGAAGAAGAAGAAATTCAAAAGAAAGATGAAGAAGAAGAAGCACTAAAGCAAGCTGAGCAAGAGGATCAAAGTCAAATACTTGAAGAAAAGGGAAATCAGTTGGAGGATAAGGAACTTTCTCAAGAAATTGAAGTTTTCATAGTAATTCAGGGTATTGAGGTGAAAACAGAGCATCAAAACCAAGATGTTGATCTTATGCTGAGCATGTAGTAGATCACTACTCAGTCTCCCCCTCCTCTGAAAACAAAGGAAGCTCCAAGCGAAGAAGAGGAAATTGTTCATCTTGATGATGGTCTGGTCATGGATATGTACAATCTAACTTTTGATGAGCTTCAAAATAATATTCTACAAACGAGAAGGAAACACTTTCTGGAAGATCTCACATCTTCTGCATTCATTAGAGAAAGGATAATTGTGATGGATATTAGGAGGAATCCATAATCCATTTTTGTCGTTAACTTGGCCTTCACAGGTGCTTCCAAGTCGAACATCGAGTATCTCATGGCCTAGAATAGACAAATGGTAAAGAAACTATAGGCTGCAAGGAAACAAGTGGAACAGGTCCAAGCAGAGCTTTAGAAATCACCTCTCATAGAGGTGTATATAAAAGAAATTAAGGCAACCATACTTGGTGAAGTATCGGCATTGGGAGAGACCATGAGAGGCCTCTATTAGGAACTTGTCACTGTGCTCAAATAATTTTTCCGCTTGCATGACATGCAACATTAGTGTCAAGATAATGTTAAATATCTCAAGGTTGTTCATACAACCATCGCTACCATGCATGAGTGGGAAATGCAGTATAAAGGGGCACTTCTTGAGTTGGTGAAGAAGACAAGGCAATAAGATGAGTTAGAGAAAGCATGGGTTCAAAGCCTTATTTAGAGTAACAAACACCTCAGCTCATTCATTGCCAAAATTCAAGGCTCGTATGCATGGTTGTACAACCTTGTGGATTTCATGGTGAAGTCACACAAGATCCTTTCAGTTGGGTCACTCACCAAAGCCAAAGGTAGGAATCAAATAAAAAAGGAGGTTGAAGAATACTTGGACCAGCAAAGGAATATTTCTACCAAGGAATATCTATAGGTGAACATGCATAATATGCAGAAGTACATTGGTGGGCGTATCTAGATCAATACCATGTTTCTCATGCTGAAGAAGGAAACTCAAACTAGTTCGAAGGCAGTGTACCCATATGCAATGGAGGCTAGAGTTTGCTTCTAGCCTGATTCCATCTCAAATTTTGGGGAATTCATTGTGCAATACAAACCTTGAGATCACTATGTAACAAAAATGCTACAAGTTGAAGTGGCTGAGCTAGAGTTTCCCCGAACTTAGGCTTGAAATGATATTTGTCTTATTAGGCTATCTAGTTGACTCTACCCAATTTTGTCTTATATGGGTACATGCTATTTTGTATTTAAACATTTTGTAAGTGGAATTCCAAGTGCAAGTGTTGGAATATGAAGAGTCATTATGTAAAGAAAAAAGGTCATGAGGGAAGTTGAAGAGTCACAAAGGGAAATGAATAGTCATCCCATTTGTTATAATATACCCTCATTATTCATGTAAAGGGCTTTTGGCTTAGGATAAAAAGCTTGTGAGTTTCGTTGAGAGCCTCGGCGTCTCCTTAACATAGAGGGAGTATATTTCTTTGGAGGAGCAAGTGTTGGCTTCATGTTCCACTATTGGGACTAGTGGTATGGCAATTGTACATGTATGTTGTGAATATAATAGGAATACTCTTGTTGTGTTTGCAATATATGGTATTTCATTTATGTTAATGGTTATGAATTGTTTCGTTCACATTAGTATGAATCTTGTTGAATGCATGTTGTTATCTATGTCAATCATGGTTATCTTGTGAATTGTTTTGTAGACTAACTTATGATTCCTTTTATTCATGTGTGTTCCTTTCAAGTTTCATACTATTACACGCTTCTAATGGGCTCACTTATTTTCCCTTTATCGTGTTAGAACCTTTCATGCATTGCATTTGAGTCTTCGAAAATTCATACACTTGTTTCACCAAAGTAATGAATGCATCATTCTATTTGTTATCATAGCCACGACATACCACAAAAACACCCTATTTCGACAACTGCGCCATACCCTGTTGGGTATCCTACTCCAAATAGTATGAGGTGCAATTGGGACTTCATAATGGGAGGACCCCCTGAATGTTGGCAAGTCCAACACTGTTAATAGGCCCCAAATCTAGGAAAGCTAAAATGGTGAAAACAAATCAAACTAGTGAGGTAGAACTTTAGATGAGGGAAACAAAACATCACAAGCGAGATTTTTGAACCAAGCTACCAATTTGTTTTTCAGAATTCAATTTGAAAGTTTTACATATAGCGCAGAAAAATATTTTGTCAGCACTAGTTTGTTTTATTTTGCGCTGACAATTATTTTTTCACCTCTTGTTTTCTTTTGTTTTGGCAGCACCCTACAGGATTGCCTCCCGATATATATTTCCATTTATTTTGTCAGTGACCAAAAAAGGTTGTGTTTTGAGGCAATGGTAAAGAGTTTTGGAGAATATAAGATTTATGAAAGGTGGATTAACACTCCAAGTGACAATTTGATGTTCCAGACAATAATATGAGGTGATTTTGTTGTTTAAATAGAGGCACAACAAATTTTGTGGGATAAAATAGAGGATCTCCATATTTCACTGCAAGATATCAGCAATGTCTTTTTGTCCTCAATGTCAGCCAGATTTTAGCTACAACTCAACTTTCAGTTTCAATGACTCATTTTGTTTATGACTAAACAAAATAAGTACATTAAGAAAATCTATATGCAATGTATTTGATTTCAGTTAGACATTTACATAGATATTTGAGACTTTGTAACTAAAATTTTCTAAAAACATGGTCACAATTGTGCATGTTTTATAAAGTCAATTGTGAAGAAGAACCAATAGTTGGGATTTTTTTGAAGAAAAGATAGACCTTGTGTATACTCTTGATATAAATATAATTTTCTATAAGTAGTGTTACATGTGCAATTTCCAAGGATTCATGTGTGAATGGTTTCCTATCCATTTTTCTACTGTGCTTCTTTCCTCCTTAGTAAAAAATTTGATCATTAAATCTACAATGTTTGAATAAAGATTTATGAATTGGAATTCTTACTGAATTCTCAAGTTCATGTTATTCAAAATACTTGTGTGTTTTTCAGCTTAGATATCATTTGCAGAAATCATATTGCTTTGTATTTGGTATTTATTTTCTACATTCTTCTACCATACCTTGATGATGATTTGTCTAAGAAACCATAATTTATATTTCCTTTGTTAGGGTTTTTCATATAACATGTGGCTATCAATATTTTTTTGTCAAAGACTCCATGCACAATGGTATCTTTTCTTTCCTTCTCAAACCAAAATCATTTGATACAAACTAAAATCTGGGAAATTATTGACCTGGTGCTAGAGTGACCTTGAGCGGTAGAGTTAAGGACAAATCTCTCTCCAGATTGAAGGGTTGACTTTCAATCTGAAAGCAGATTAAAGGTTTCTTCCGTGAGTCTCCTTCCACAACCCAGGAACATTTTTGTGCGATAACACACCCCACACTCCCCTACCCGAAGAGTGTGACTTTTGGGCGAACAAATAGTTCTGAATGGATATGAAACTACCAATGTTTGTAAGAATCAGTACCTGTAAAATTAATCTAGCCATTTGTGAAGGCTAGTCAACATTGGAAATCAATGTAAATGTAAATAATTTAAAATGAGAAATAAAAAGGAATTAATGAAAAAAAACTTTGAGAAAGGGAAGTTGAAAGGTTATGTCTATTAACATTATTCTTAACATGACTCTTTCAATTTATTCCTTAATCTTAATTTTCATTGGGCTTTCTGCTAGACGAAATAAGTACAAGCATGAAAAAGTATAGAATCAAAGCCATGAGCTTGATGGTAAATAAGAGGTTGTTGGAATAAGAACATAAAATCACAATTTAAAGTTACCTTTTCCATTTAGTTTTTCAAAATAGATTTACTGTATATTTTATGGATTTTCTTGATGTTATCTAGTATGGCTTAAGAAAATTATAATTGCTTAGAGTGAGGATTTTCTTAGATGTTCTTAAAAAATGCATATCTAATTAATGTACAATGGAGTCCACTTCTGTATTCCATTTCATTAGTGGGAATTATAATATGTGGCTCAAGGTGAGAGATGTTGAGTCTCTACATCCATATGCATTTCCATCAACCAATCCATTCCTCCCTCTTTGAAATCAATGGCAGGATGTGTGGTTTTTGGAGAATTGTTATGATAATTCATTTTTCTTTTCATCCAAGACTCTCGGAAATGGGGAGTCTACTCCTTGAGTTGATATCATATAATGCCATATACTCAATTGGATTTGAACTTCGGTCTATTTGGTTTCACCCAACAATATTTATCATCATACCACATATCGCTAAATGAATTGTTATGATAACTTATAGATTATAAGATCTTATTTTTACTAGAGTATGTCCAAGTTCATCATTTTTCTACTTCATACAGATAAATCCCTTCAGCTATCCATTTCATGGGTATTTTCTTAGACATTCCGAGTAAATGGGTATTTTCTTAGACTGGTTTTATGTTGCATAGAGTGAATACCTTCAATGTCTGAGTCAATTTTCCTCACCTACTCATCATAGACCCTCTCTCTAGTTGATTTTGTTTCCATATTGGTCAATTCAATTCGTTATCCATATAATTTTTATTTGTTTGATGTTTTCTCACACCTAGAAGGCCATATACCATTGGTGGATGAATCTAATGCTTTGGGTATTTTCTCACTAATTGAGTTTCTTTACTCCTATACTTAGTCAATTTGGTTGCATGAGTTGACCTCTATATGGGTTTATTGTTCACGTGATTAAGGATTTACTGTTGTGGGTAATTTCTAGTCTCCCCTCAGCCAACAAATATTTTCCAAGAAAATAAACACATGGAAGCTAAATAACCACAGTTTGGAAGATGTTGTTATCTGTATAGAAGATATTTGAGGGATCATATTTTCATACTAGTTGTTTGATGAACATTTCCATTTTATGAAAATGAGTGAGATTGATTCTAGAAGATCATTGTAAGTTTCACACAATTCTATTGAACACCTATTAGTTGGAAAAGTAATCTTTCGTGAATACTCTAAGTGAATTTGGGTACATTAAAGATCTCTGGCCACTCAATCTTGAACATATTTTTGAATTTTAATGGATGCAATAAGTTCTCAAGCATGTTTATGGAAAGGTAAACACATTGTCGAATCAATGAAGATTGAATGAGAAACATTATTGAATAATGGTTGCAAAGAGAAGGATGCTCCATTAAATAGAATTGGCTTTGACACCTTAGCAATAGAACCAAGCTTTAAAGCCAACATACAATCCTTGTAACAACCCTAGTGAAAATTCCATGTAATAAAAGTTAAAAACAATAAGCATGATTGATGGGACACTTATTCCAAGCGGAATGTTGGGCAAGACATCTTGGGTGTGTTCATTTTCTTGTTTTTGGCTAAGGAAAATGGAAAATGAAATGGCTAAGGCTTTGGAAAGGAAAAATGGAATTTTTTTCACAATTAATTATGAAAATAATAGAAATTAGGAGAAAAGGGTGGTGAAATGTCACAGGTTTTATTTGAGGAGGAAATTGAAGAAATAATGGAAAATGAAGAAAATAGAGGCTTCATTTATAAATATGCTCCTAAGGATCAGTTGGTAACATTTTTCCAGTTGAGTTTTGGATCTCTCTCATTATTCTCTCTCACTCTTGGACACTTAAGATTTTATTGGAGCACTTCGGCATTGGAGCAAGAAAGGAAAACAAGGCAAGAGGAAGCAAATATCAAGGAGGGAAAGGCAGGATCAAGCAACAATAGTAGGACTCATTGCAGGTATCGATGTGCATGTGTATTTTCCTTTCTAAATTTTACATGCATGACATTGCATGTGATTATTTTCTATCATGGCATGGGTTTTTCCAAGTGTAACAATGTTTTTCAGCATAGCCTTGCAATTTCCACATAGCCATGGTGTGATGAGGTTCTCATGTTTTGGTTGAACTAGATTGTCAGATCAATTCGAAGCTGAGTGGGTTGGATCTATGAATGATAGAGCACATGGCCTAGTGGTCTCTGAAATGGACTGTGGATCATGGTAAACCCATTGGCCTAGTGACCCCTCAGCTAGAATATGGGTTGTAGTAAAGCCAGTATTGTGTTGCCTCGGTGGGTCTAGGAATCCTTGACAGTGAATGACAGGATATACAATAAAGCCAAGAGGTGGTTTGCTCTTTGTTGGGCCTAGTAATACTAGGTTTTGGATATGCCATAAATCTTGGAGAGTGGGTCTTAGTTTAGGGTGTAATGATCTGTGCTTGGATTGTAGTAAAGCCTGATAGAATGGGAGATAGGAAAATTCCTCATAATGTAGGTGGAGAAATCTGGTGGCATCCATACTTTTCTAGCCTAGTGATCAAGTGGAGATAATGGTAAAGCCTGTTATGATGTGTTCATTGTGTTGGCCTACTAATTCGGGATGGATTACAGTAAATCCTAGTTTCTATTGATGAGGGTGAGGTGGTTTAGCCTCAGTATGCCCTGGTTGGTTCTTTTGGTTTGAGTCCCACATTCATGCTTAGAATATGGCACGAGGATGAATGGCTAAAGGGTGATTTGGCTCAGCCATTCTATGGTTGGGTGGAACATGGTAGTCCCACCTCCGGTTGGTTTATTACATTCATTAATGAGAAATTCATTCCTTTGATTTCCATGTGTAAACGTATTGATGTATATGTGGATTTTATGGTTGATATGCTTATGATATTTGTATCCTTATTATGTTGGTTATATGTATGATCTATGATAGCAGCTATGTATGGCTCTCAACATGTTTTTACTTGTAAATGAATGGATAATGTATGTATGGCCTAATAGATGATAATTCATCAAATGACATGAGGGAACAATGGTTCATAATGATTCTCAGATAAGCATGAGATCCCTACACTTAATTCTGTTGTTTACACCTGTAGGTTACATGTTGATGATATGTTTGAAAAAATTCCTGGCATGGCTAATAGGGGTCTGGATAAGGTCTTATTCAACTTATTTCTTTTGCATAATTGTCTCCCTATATTTTTTTATATTCTAAGATATCACTCAATTTTGGGTAGTGGCCTAGGCTCTAGGCATGAAAAAGTGAATTAAATCCCATGGTTGCTGACACATAATTGGCATCTTTGGTCTCTGGTCACTGGCAGGCAATCCTATGAGAACAAATTTGGGTTTCTAGTCACTCACTTTTTCATAGCGTGAGAGAGACTATGGATTAAGAGATCCAAAACAATAGTGGGACCTAGGGACAGGTTGTCTAAGTGGCTGACATGTCTCTTGAGGATCTTGAAGTTGATGTTGCATGACCGTGTGTGAAGTTTCCATCAATTCTACTTCCTTAAGGTCACATAGGAGGTCAAATATGATTGTAGTAGCCTCTTGTCTCATGTTTACCTTGGTTGGGATGGTTACTTGGGTGGATGTGGGAGGAGGGTGTTACAGAGTGGTATCTGGGCATGGTTCACCCCTAGGACTGGATGGACAGTGTGTGTTGGTCATGCATTCTGGTTAGTTGCATGTGTGTATCTTACACGTACATTCTGTGTGCTAGTTTTATTTTCTTGGTGATTGATTATGGTTGTGGTATCGTTGTTATGGAGAATTTGATGTTGTGGAATGCATTTGTCATGAGTATGTGACTGGTTGCATATGGACTATATGTCACTTACATGTTGATTTTATGTCTCCTACTTACATCCTTGTATGTCAGGCACATTCATCAATATTTTGATTACATGTGTCAGTCTTGTAGGTTGATTACAAGAATTGATCGCTTATGCTCGACTACATGCATTTATGCCTATGTGTAGCTGATTAGGAATTTCTTATGCATGTTGTTGATTTCATGTGGCAATGTGTACAATGGAGTAATGGTTGTTGTCATGCATGAGGTCATATCATGTGTTGTTGATATGGCCTTGCATTGATGACTGGACCCCAACTAGAGTGATGTTTATGTGTTAATACATTCATTTGTGTATGTCTATATGCTATTATGATTATGTTATACATGTATCACATTTATTTGGTGATATTGTAGATGAGGTAGCCTACCTGAGCTATACTAAGGTACATTGATCTATGTTGATTTGGTTTATATGACATATTATGCATTGCAAGAAAGAGACCAAATAGATAGCAAGGTGGTACACTACATAGAATCTCCCTATGCATCAGATGAGCAGTGTGGTGTGGGGAATACTTCTGATTATATGATACATTAAGAAGTTTGAAGGAAGAGATAAGGAGTTGTAAGGAAGATAATCGCCAAGTCATATAGGCAGAAGAGAAGCAAGCAGAGGTTAATGTTATACTTCTTCAGAGTTTGTCAGACTTGCAGTGACAAGGGCCGCTTCAGATCAGCCATGGAAATGAGGATAGAACTAATGGGGCATATGGAAGTAGGTCTCCTGGTAGACATAAGTCAGATAGATCTGATACAGTGAGAGATGGTAGGTTGTTGGACACTCTGGATAGGAAGGGCGATGAGTACAGGTACTATTCTAGTTTTGGTTCTGATAGACATCATGATCGTCATCGCTATCATCCTTATAGGAGGAATGATAGGGGATACTTGCCAGAAGAATTAAGGAAAGAAAAACCACCTACTTTTGATGGAGATGTGAAGAAGTCAAAAGATGCAGAAGCTTGGATACTTTGGATGAACAAATTCGTTGAGTTGCATGAGTACACAGATAACATCAAGGCCAAAGTAGTTATCTTTAGCTTGAAAGGTAAAGCAGATATTTGGTGGGAAGATGTGAAGCGGGTCAGAGACATCAAGACATATGAATTGATTTGGCAAGAGTTCAAGAGGATTTTCAAGAAGAATTACTTGTCAGAAAGGTACTATGAAAATAAGGCAAAATAATTATATGAGCTAAAGATGGGATCAATGAAAGATGAAGAGTACATGACCAAGTTTCTAAATCTATTGAGGTATGTAGTGTATCTTACTAATGAGAAGGATAAAGTTTAACAATTTTTCAGTGGTTTTCCATTCACATTTAGAGATCAAATTGAGTATGATGAGCCTTGGTCAGTTGAGGAAGTTATTGGGAAATTGAAGAACTGTTATGAACAATGTAAGAATGAATCTCAGCAAGGATGGAAGGGAAAAGACAAAGGTAAAGGCAAATGGAAGCCTAATAAGACAAGACCTCAACATGCAGATGAGAAAGAGAATGTGGCACTACAAAATAAGTTTAATGCATCTAGATAGGGACATGATTCTCAACAACAACATACAAGTGTTGGTACTCGTTGGTTGGAGTGTTGGACATGTGGCAAGGAACACCTTAAGATAGATTTTCTACAAAATCAGGGTGGTTTGCCTCAGATATAAAATGCATAGGAGGCACACACTACTAGGGATGTTGGTAAGAGTATTCCACATATCTATCCAGTAGTGGACAACAGAAAGGAAAAACACCAAGCATTTATCATTGAGATGGAAGGTAAGATTTGTGATCAAGTTATTTCTATTTTGATCGATCCTGGGTCTAATTATAGCTATGCTAGTCCTGACTTGGTGGATAAGTGTGTTTTGAGTAAAGAGTTGCATGCAACTTCTTGGTTAGTGCAGTTGGCTACAAGTACAAAGAAGCAATTTCATCATTGGATAAGAGGTTGTGCATTTGATTTGAATGGTATGCCTACCGCAACACATCTAAATGTACTACCATTGGGATCTTACATTATGTTGTTGGGAATGGATTGGTTGTATCTTCATAGAACCAAGGTAGAGTGTCATGACAAATCCATTAAGTGTGTTGATGGCAATGGGGAACCAAGATTCTTGCAGGTTAAGAAGAAAACCACATCAGTTAGGATGACGACAACTATGAAAAAAATGTGTCACCATAGGAAAGGGTGCATGTTATTTGCAGTACATATTTCTAGTGAAAAGGGTAAGGTGGTTTAGGATGCAGATGTGTTGAGAAGGTACCCAAATTTGCAGCAGTGTCATGATATATTTCCTAAGGACATTATAGAGTTGTCGCCTCATAGGGAGGTAGACTTATTGACTGAGTTAGTGCTAGGGGCAGCTCCAACATCAAAATCACCTTACAAGATGAGCACACCTAATTTGGTTGAGCTGAAGTTGTAGTTGAAGGATGTTTGACAAGTGGTACATTAGGTCAATTGTCTCATCTTGGGGCACATTGGTATTGTTCATGAAGAAGAAATATGGTACTCTCATATTATGCATTGACTACAGGCAGTTGAACAAAGTGACTATCAAGAACATGTGCCCTTTGTTGAGGATTGATGACTTGTTCGATCAGCTGAATGGAGTAGCAATGTTCTCCAAGATCCACTTGATATGTAGGTATTATCAAGTTTGCATCAAAGAGGATGACATTTACAAGACTATGTTCCAAACCATGTATGGGAATTATGAGTTTGTTGTTGTTCCATTTGGCTTAACTATAGCTCCTGCTACATTCATGTTCTTGATGAATAGTGTGTTGCGTCCATATTTGGATAAGTTTGTTATTGTGTTCATTGATGATATAATGGTATATTCTAAAAATAAGGAAGAATATGTTGATTATTTAGAAGTAGTATTGAGGTTGTTGAGGGAGCATTAGTTATATGCTAAGCACGACAAGTGTAGTTTATTTCAGACTGAGGTACATTCCTTGGGGCATGTTGGCTCCAAGGAGGGCATTACAGTAGATCCAGAGAAGATAAGATCCATCATGGAGTGCGTAGCTCCTAAGAGTGTGGATGAGTTGAGATCTTTCATGGGTTTGGCAGGATGTTATCGAAGGTTCATTGGGAACTTCTCATAAATTTCTTATCCTATCACATCATTGTAAAGGAAACGTAAGAAGTTTGAATGCATAGAAGAGTGTGAGGCTATTTTTGAGAAGCTTAAGCAGTTGTTGACACATGCACTAGTGCTACAAATTGTAGATATAGAGAAAACATTTGTGGTATGCACAAATGCTTGTAAGAGAGGGCTTGGTGGAATCCTTATCTAAGATGGACAGATGGTATGCTTTGAGTCCCGAAAGCTAAATGAGCATGAGCAGAACTACCTGACACATCATCTTAAGTTAGCAACGATCATACATGCATTGAAGATGTGGAGGCAATATCTTCTTAGTAGGAGGTTTGTTCTGATGAGTGATCATATTGGGTTGAGGTATTTTTTGACAAGCCAAACTTGAATGCTAGGCAGGCTAGATGGTTGGCCATGATAAACAATTTTGAGATTAGGTATATCAAAGGTATAGAGAACAGGGCGGAAAATTCTCTCAGCAGATGGGTACAAGTAAATCACTTGGTAGCTATGAGCTCCTATGGGATAGACCTACAAGATAGAATCTTGTAGGCAATTTAGCAGTCAGGTATGTGGAGATTGTGCACAGGTTGCAGCAGGGTGTTGGTACAGGTACAAGTGATATTACGGGTATAGCTATGTGTAGTGGTATAGGTACAGGTGAAGGTACAGGTAGCAGTAGAGGTAGTAGTACAGGTATAGGTATAGGAGTAGGTGCATAAGATATCATTGTCTTACATCGAATTGATTGGTCAGATTCAAAGATAGGTAATATGTGTCAGATAGTAGTGAGATCAAGAAGGTGATCTTGAGAGAGTTTCATGCGAAACCTTATTCAAGTCACCTAGGTTATCAGAAGACATTGACTGTAGTGGAGAGATATTATTATTGACCGAATATGAAGAGGGATGTAGCAGAGTTTGTGGCTATGTGTTTTGACTTTCAGCGAGTGAAGGAAGAGTAAAAAAATCCAAGTGGAATGCTACAGTGGATTGCGATTCTAGAATGGAAATGGTAGGTTATTTCCATGGACTTCATCATAGGGTTGCCGAATTTAGTGAGACATCATGATTCTATCATGGTTGTTGTGGACAGGTTAACAGAGGTTGCACATTTCATTTCGGTGATGTCTACATTCTTAGCTAGTGATGTAGAACAGGTATTCATTAGTGATGTGATCATGTTGCATAATGATCCAAAGAATATTTTGTCAGACAGGGATGCGAAGTTCACTTCCAAATTTTGGAAGGAATTATTTGCAGGTTTGGATAGAGAGTTGGCATTTAGCACAGCTTATCATTTGCAAACAAATGGACAAATAGAAAGGGTGAACAAGATATTTGAGGACATGTTGAGGATGTATGTGGTGCATCAGCAATAGAAGCAAGAATAGTATCTCCCTCTGGTAGAGTTCCAATACAACAATGGTTATCAGGAGTCATTGAGGATGAGTAATTTTGAGGCAATGTATGGGTGGAATTGTAACACCCCTATAAGTTGGAGTGATCCGGTTAGCTGGGTATTGATTGGACCAGATATGTCTGGAAGACATGGAATAGGAAATGAAGGTGATCAAGAAGAATCTAAAGGCAACACAGGATATGAAAAAAAATTATGGAGATAGGAACAAGTTGTTCAAGGATTTCCAGGTTGGGGAAAAGGTGTACTTGCACATCAAACTAAAGAAGAGATCCTTCTAGATTGGATCTTGTGCCAACCTGGCACCAAGGTTTGTGGACCCTTCAGTATCATTGAGAGGATTGGGTCAATAGCCTATCGACTTGCATTTCCTTCGACAATGAAAGTCCATGATGTTCTCCATGTATCTTTTCTTAAGAACTATGTTAAGGATGTTGATCATGTGATTGACTAGTCTGTATTAGAGGTGGATCCAGATGGAAAATTCGAGTCAAAGCCTCAGTGTATATTGCAGAAAAAGGTGTTCATGCTCCCGAACTAAGAAATCAAGCAAGTTAAAGTGTAGTGGAAACAATTTGTGCTTGTTGAAGCTACATGGGAGATGGTGGATCAGATGTGGGCTATGTATCCTTCCTTGTTTGTCAATTGAGGCAAAGAAACTTTGATATGTTGTTTTGGTATATGCTTTGATAGTGTTTTGCGATATGCTTTCATATGGTGTTTTGGTATATGTTTTGATATATGTTTTGGTATATGATTTGGTATATATTTTGGTGATGTTGCTATATGTACATATGTATATGGATGTAAATACCGCCATGAGCTATGTTATAAAGCTCCACTAAGAGGTATGGGTGTCATGTCATTATGATTATTTTGTCATGTTACTATGCTATCATATGGTTATGTTATGATGATGTTATGATGTCATGTGGGTTGGAACTCAACAGGATGATCATTGTAAATACCGTAATGAGCTATGTTATAAATCTCGAGTATGGGGTATGTTGTCATTATGTTTTTTTAGAAGGTCCTTCATTGTAAATACTACATCGAGCTATGTTATAAATCTCCATGAGCAGTATGTCTTCTTTCAATTGGTCGCTGATATATATGTGTGATTGAACACTAAGGATGGTGTCCACCAAGGGGAGGCTTCTGTAACACCCATGGTGAAAATTCCATGTAATAGAAGTTACAAGAAATAGCCATAATTGATGGTAAACTTATTCCAAGCTAAATGTTGGGAAATATATCCTAGGGAGTGTTCATTTGGTTATTTTTGCCTAAGGAAATTGGCAAAGGAAATGGTTAAGGCTTTGGGAAAGCAAAATGGAATTTTGGCACAATTATTTATGAAAATAATGGAAATGAGGAGAAAAGGGAGGTGAAAGGTCATAGGTTGCATGTGAGGAGGAAATTGAAGGAAAATAATGGAAAATGAAGAAAATAGAGGCCTCATTCATAAAAATGCTTCTGAGGATCAGTTGGTAACCTTTTCTCAGTTAAGTTTTGGAGCTTTCTCATTATTCTCTCTCACTCTTGGAAGCTTAGAGTTTTCTTGGAGAACTTTGGCATTGTAGCAAGAAACATAAAGAAGACAAGAGGAAGCAAATATCAAGTTGGGAAAGGTAGGATCAAGAACCTACAATAGGCTTCATCACAAGTATCAACTTGCATGTGTCTTTTCCTTTCTATATTTGGCATGCATTGTTAGAAAATTATATAGTACATAGCAATGGAACACATAAAATATATTGCTGAAATATAAACACACAAAACACATAAAACAAGAGAGACACAAATATACGTGTTTCAACCAATTTGGGCTACGTCCACGGAGAAACAACCAGTCCTTCCTTTTATATTATCCAACAAACTGAAGAGATACAACCTACAACAAATCTGTTGTAATTCCATCTTCGCTATCACACAATCTCCTCTCTCTTTCTCACTCAGAATATAGATTTATATAGATTCAATACAATTCCCTCATATATAGTGAGGGGTTGCTTTCTAGGGAAAAAACCCTAAATTAAACATAACTTCTACCATCAGATCTCTACCTAATGAACAACCTGGATTGACTACGAAATTACAACATTTTACAAGGCAATTTTACATCTATTTTTAGCTTCGGGGGGGGGCTCCAAATAATCATCATCACCCCCATGGACCCCCATGGCGGCTTACATTTACAGGTGGTGTTGCCTCCACATTATGAAATGGGGTCCAATGCGGCAATATCTCTGAATAAGGAAGATAATCAGGCTCTGCACCCAACAATCTCCCACTTGGAGAATGATTATAACAACTCCACTACTGCTTCATTTGTTGGACAATGACTCCACTTTGGACCTGGATGTTTCTCATCTTCATCATCATACTTGAATACCAATTGAAATTGAGCAGAATCTCAGTATCTCCTAATTACAACTTTTGTTAACATATCTACATGATTCTAGCTAGTGTGTATCTTTTCCAGCTTCAAATGTCCATCTTCCAACAATGATCGTATGAAATGGTACTTCAGTTGTATATTTTTAGTCTTGGAATGAAATGTAGAGTTCTTTGCAAGATGTATGGCACTCTGGATGTCACTGTATAACCTGCCCATCTCCTGCTTCTTACCCAATTCATCCAGAAGCCGTTGTAACCAAATCATTTCTTTGCTAGCCTTTGTAGCAACAACATACTCTGCTTCCATCATTGAGAGTGCAACAACACTTTATAGTTTTGAAACCCAACCCACAGTTTTTCCACCTACATTAAACACATACTCTCTGGTGCTCCTCCTCTTGTGTCTATCACCCACCATATCTGCATCAACATATCCCTATAGAGTAATGTTTGAACCACTGAAGCATAATGTTGGATTTGTGGCACCTCTCAAATACCTGAGAATCCACTTCACCACCATCTAATGTTCTATTACTGTATTGTTCATGTACCTACTTACAACTCCCACTTTATGTGCAATATCAGGCCTTGTGCAGACCATTGCAAACATTAAGCTTCCAAATGCTGATGCATATAGAACTTTAGACATATAAGCCATTTCTTCCTGCGTCTTAGGACATACCTCCTTACCTAGTTTGAAATGGCTAGCCAAAGGTATGCTAACTGATTTTGCATTCTGCATATTAAATCTTTTCAACACCTTTTCTATGTACTCACTCTAAGACAATGTTAATTTTTTATTCTTCTTGTCTCTAGTTATTCTCATACCAAGGATTTGCTTTGTAGCACCCAAATCCTTCATTGTAAATGAGTTTGCCAATTTTCTTTTGAGCACATTTATTTCCTGCATGTTAGAACCTGCAACAAGCATGTCATCTACATACAACAACAATATAATATGTCTTCCATCATTTTAGCTTTTGAGGTAAACACAATGATCGGAGTGACATCTAGTATAACCTTGTTCATACATAAACCTATCAAATTTTAGATACCACTGCCTTGGAGCATGTTTTAAGCCATACAAGTTTTCTTCAACCTACACACTAGTTTCTTCTTCCCTTTTACCTCGTATCCTTGTGGTTGCTACATATATATCTCTTCCTCCAAATCCCCATGGAGAAAGGTTGTCTTTACATGTAACTACTCAAGGTGTAGATCTTTAGCTTATACTAAACTTAAAATAGTTCCAATTGAAGTCATTTTAGCAACGGAAGAAAATATCTCATCAAAATCTATACCCCTCTTTTGTGTAAACCCCTTCACCACAAGTCTAGATTTATTCCTTTTTCTACCTCCATGTTCTTCCTTCAACTTGTAAACCCATTTATTCTGCAATGTTGTTTTATCTACAGGTGACCTGACTAAGTCGCAAGTCTAGTTATGTGCTAAGGATTCCATCTCTTCTTTCATGGCTTGCTCCCACTTCTTCCTAGTTTCTACCTGCACTGCTTCTTCATAACATTCTGGTTCACCAGAATCAGTCAAAAGTACATAATATAATTAAGGAGAGTATCGTTCAGGGGGTATACTTATCCTGGTAGATCTTCTAACACCACTTTCAGGTGTTTGAGGTGCTTGTTGTTGGTGTGGTTTCTGTTCATTTTCTGGCTATTGATCATTATGATTTTTAGCCACCTTCACTTTTTATGTGATGTCATCAACAACCGTGTATTCCCTATTTTATTTTTCCTATTTCTTTTCCTGCATATGATCCTTATACAAAACCTTTTCATTGAATATGACATCTCTACTCCTAATGATTTTGTTTTTTTCATAATCATAAAAGCAATAACCAAAAGCATTAACACCATATCCAATAAAGGTACATTTCTTTGATTTTTCCTCAAGCTTTTTTCTATTTTCTTTTTAATTTGGATGAAGGCTTCACAACAAAAATTCTTTAGAAACGAGTAGTTTACCTTTTTACCTGTCCATGCCTCCTTTGGAATAACACCATCCAAGGAACTTGAAGGCCCTCTATTTAAGATAAACAACAGTATCTACAGCATCTGCCCAAAATTGTAAAGGAAATCTTGCATGCAATCTATGCTCCTTGCACGCTCCATGATTGTCTTGTTCATCCTTTCTGACACACCATTTTCTTGTGTTGTTCCTGAAACTGTCTTCTCTCTACGAATTCCATTCTCTAAATGGCACCTATCAAACTCTTTGTTGCAATATTCACCTCCATTGTCTGATCTAAGACACTTCAACCTTTTTCCTGTCTCATTTTCAACCAAAGCTTTCCATTTCTTGAAAGTATCAATACATCATATTTATTTTGAATACAATAAATCCAAGTTTTTCTGGTTGCATCATCAATAAAATTAACATAATAACGAGAGCTATTGAGAGATGATAACTGAGCACGTCCCCATACATCTATATACACAAGCTCTAATTTTTCTCTCTACTTTTCTTTCCCAATTCTGAGGAATGTAAATCTCTTCTCTCTTCCATAAACACAATTCTCATAGAATTTTAAACCAACATGCTTAAAACCCGGGAACAAATTTATTAAGTGAAGAATCTGCATCACCTTCTCACTGATACGCTTGAGCCTATGATGCCAAAATGTCGTATCTACTCTTGCAGATGTGAAAGCATTAACAGAATTAGAAATACCATTGCATAATTACAATGTACCAACCTTTTTTCCTTTTTCTATTACCAGGGCTCCTTTAGTGGCCTTCCTGGTTTTATCTATAAAAGTAGTCACATAGCCTTCACCTCCCAACTGCCCTATTGAAATCAGATTTTTCTTCAAATCTAGAACATGTCTAACCTCCTTCAATAGCCATTGATTTAAATTCTATTGTTTTATGAAAACTATACCCATTCTAATGTTTTTATAGGGCTTATCATCACCCAATAGAACCTGTTCAAAACCTCCTTGAACATAATCATGAAAATGTTTCCTATCAAGTGTGTCATGGAATGAGGCCCCTAAATCTACCACCCAAGCATCAATAATATTTTCTAATGAAAGAACCAAAGCATATTGCAACACATCACATGTCATATTCACTTCATGATTGTTTTCTTGTTGTACGTCTCCTTCTTCTCCCTTGCGAGACTTGCAGTCTTTCTTCAAGTGTCCTTTCTTCCCATATTTCAAACAGACTATCCCTAATCTAGACTTGGATCTACCTTTCCTTGACTTACTATGATATCCTTGGCTCTTTCCTCTTTCCATTTTTCTTCCCCTAGTCTCTGCAGTCAAATCATTACCTGATGTCTCACCGGAGCTTTTCCATCACATTTCCTCACTAAGGATTGCACCAACATCATCAAACTTTAAAGTACTAGATCCATAGATAGAGTTACTAATGGCGATAACTAAATCATTCCAAATTTCTGGCAATGAGCACAGAAATAACAGAGCCTAAGTTCATCATCAAAAGTTACCCCTACAGAACGTATGTGACTGGTAATTGTATTAAATTCATTTAATGATCAACGACAGATCCGCCTTCTCACATATTCATATTAAATAAAGGCTTCATAAGAAATACCTTATTTGAGGTTGAGGGTTTTTCATATAGTTTCGTTAATGCCGACATTAAAACCTATGTGGTCGTTTCCTTTGAAATATTAAAGGTTACCAAAGCCGCTAGGCACAATTGTATTGTTCGAAGTGCCTTTTTGTCGAGAATATCCCATTATGTGTCTGTCATACTCGTTTTTTTTTTGTCTTTCATCTCAATGGTAGGTACATATCTTTTTGGTACAAATAATCTTCCATCTTCATCTTCCATAGTTGGTAGTTTTGGCTGTTAAATTTTTCGACCCTAAACCTACCATCTTCTGCCATTGCTCCCACTCGAACCAGGAACCCTTCTCTCCTGTGAGTTTATCAACCAAATAAACCTGGATCTGATACTATTTGTTAGAAAATTATATATTACAAAGCAATGGAAAACACAAAATATATTGTAGAAATATAAACACATAAAACAAGAGAGACACAGATATACATGTTTCACCCAATTTGGGATCTGTCCATGGAGAAATAGCTAGTCCTTCCTTTTATATTATCCAACAAACTGAAGAGATACAACCTACAGTAGATCCACTATAATTCCCTCTTCGCTCTCACACATTATCCTCTCTCTTTCTCACTTAGAATACAAATCTACATAGACGGAATGAAATTCCCTCATATATAGTGAGGGATTGACTTCTATGGAAAAAAAACCCTAAATTAAACATAACTTCTACCATCAGATCTTTGCCTAATGAACGACCTAGATTGAGTATGAAATTACAACATTTTACAAGGCAATTTTACATCTATTTTTAGCTTCGGGGGCACTTCCCCCGATCCCCCACCAGGGGGGCTCCAAATAATCATTGTCGTCGCCCCTGGACCCCCCTAGTAGTGTACATTTATGGGCACTGTTGCCGACACATTACAAAATGGGATCCAATGTGGCGATGCCTCTAAATAAGGAAGATAATCAAGCTCCACACCCAACAATCTCCCACTTGGAGACTGATTATAGCAACTCCACTGCTGCTTCATTTGTTGGACAATGACACCACTTTGGACCTGGCTATTTCTCATCTTCATCATCATACTTGAATACCAATTGAAACTAAGCGAAATTTTAGTTTCTCCTTGATTACAACTTTTGTTAACATATCTGCAAGATTCTGGCTAGTGTGTATCTTTTCCAACTTCAACTGTCCATCTTCCAACACTGATCATATGAAATGGTACATAAGTTTTATATGTTTAGTCTTGGAATGAAATGCAGAGTTTTTTGCAAGATGTATGGCACTCTACCCGCCCAACTCCTACTTCTTACTCAATTCATCCAGAAACCTTTGTAACCAAATCATTGCTTTGCTAGCCTATGTAGCAGCAACATACTCTACTTTCGTTGTTGAGAGTGAAACAATACTTTTTAGTTTTGAAACCCAACTGATAGCTATTCCACCTACAATAAACACATACCCTGTGGTGCTCCTCTTGTTGTCTCTATCACCCGCTATAACTGAATCAACATATCCCTGTAGAGCAACATTTGAACCATCAAAGCATGATGCCTCATTTGTAGTGCCTCTCAAATACCCGAGAATCCACTTCACCGCTATCCAATGTTCTTTTCCTAAATTGTTCATGTACTTTCTTACAACTCCCACTGCATGTGCAATATCAGGCCTTATGCAGACCATTACATACATTAAGCTTCCAATTGCTTATGCATATGGAACTTTATACATATAAACCATTTCTTCTTGAATCTTGGGACACACCTCCTTACCTAGTTTTAATGGCTAACCAAAGGTATGCTAACTGGTTTTGCATTCTGCATATTAAATCTTTTCAACACATTTTCTATGTACTCACTCTGATACAATGTTAATTTTTTATTCTTCTTGTCTCTAGTTATTCTCATACCAAGGATTTGTTTTGCAACACCCAAATCCTTCATTGCAAATGAGTTTGCCAATTTTCTTTTGAGCACATTTATTTCCTGCATATTAGACCCTGCAATAAGCATGTCATCTACATAAAATAACAATATAATATATCTGCCATCATTTTTCCTTTTGAGATAACCAGAATGATTAGAGTGACATCTAGTATAACATTGTTCAAACATAAACCTATCAAATTTTAGATACCACTTCTTTGGAGGCTGTTTTAAGCCATACAAGCTCTTCTTCAACCTGCACACTAGTTTCTTCTTCCCTTTTACCTCATATCCTTATGGCTGCTGCATATATATCTCTTCCTCCAAATCCCCATGGAGAAAGGTTGTCTTTACATCTAACTGCTCAAGGTGTAGATCTTCAGCTTGTACTAGACTTAAAATAGTTCTAATTCAATTCATTTTAACAATAGGAGAAAATATCTCATCAAAATCTATACCCTTTTTCTGTGCAAACCCCTTCACCATAACTCTAGCTTTATACGTTTTTCTACCTCCATCTTCTTCCTTCAACTTGTAAATCCATTTATTTTGCAATGTTGTTTTACCTGCAGGCAACCTAACTAAGTCTCAAATCTGGTTATGTGCTAAGGATTCCATATCTTCTTTCATGGCTTGATCCCACTTCTTCCCAGTTTCTACCTGCAATGCTTCTTCATAACATTCTGGTTCACCAAAATCAGTCAACAATACATAATATGATGAAGGACAGTATCGTTCAGAGGGTCTACTTATCCTGGTAGATCTTCTAACACCACTTTCAGGTGTTTGAGGTGCTTGTTGCTATTTTGGTTGTGGTTGTTGTTCTTGATGTTGATCATTATGATTTTCAGGCACCTTCACTTTTTCTTTGATGTCATCAAGAACTGTGTATTCTCTGTTTTCTTTTTCCTGTTTCTTTTCCTACATCAGATCCTTATACAAAACCTTTTCATTGAATATGACATCTCTACTCCTAATGATTTTGTATTTTTCATAATCATAAAAGTGATAACCAAAATCATTAAGACCATATCCAATAAAGGTACATTTCTTTGATTTTTCCTCAACCTTTGTTCTATTTTCTTTATTAATGTGGACAAAGGCTTCACAACCAAAAGTATTTAAAAACAAGTAGTTTACCTTTTTACCTATCCATGCCTCCTTTGGAATGCTACCATCCAATGAACTTGGAGGCCCTCTCTTTATTAGATAAACATCAATATCTACAGCATTTGCCCAAAATGGTAAAGGAAATCCTGCATGCAATCTCATGCACCTTGAACACTCCATGATTGTCATGTTCACTCTTTTTGACACACCATTTTCTTGTGGTGTTCCTGGAACTGACTTCTCTCTACAAATTCCATTCTCTAAACAGTACCTATCAAACTCTTTGTTGCAATATTCACCTCCATTGTCTGATTTGAGACACTTCAACCTTTTTCCTCTCTCATTTTCAACCAAAGATTTCCATTCCTTGAAAGTATCAAATACATCAGATTTATTTCGAATACAATATATCCAAGTTTTTCTAGTTGCATCATCAATAAAAGTAAAATAATAATGAGTGACACCAAGAGATGATACCTAAGCAGGTCCACTTACATCTGTATGCACAAGCTTTAATTTTTCACTCTTCTTTTCTTTCCCAACTCTGAGGAATCTGACTCTCTTATGTTTTCTGTAAACACAATTCTCACTGAATTTTAAATCAACATGTTTCAAACCTGGGAAAAAATTTCTTGAGTGAAGAATCTACATCCCCTTGTCACTCATGTGCTCAAGCCTATGATGCCACAATGTCGTATTTTCTCTTGTAGAGGTTAAAGTATTAATAAAATTAGAAATACTATTGCATAAATACAATGTACCAACCTTTTCTCCTTTTGCTATTATCAGGGCTCCTTTAGTGACCTTCTTGGTTTTATCTGTAAAAGTAGTCACACAGCCTTCACCTACCAATTTCCTTGTTGAAATCAGCTTTTTCTTCAGATCTGGAACATGCCTTACCTCCTTCAATAGCCATTGATTTTCATTCTACTGTTTTATGAAAATTGTACCCATTCCACTGATTTTACAGGGTTTATCATCACCCAATCGAACCTGTCCAAAATCACCTTGAACATAATCATGAAAATGTTTTCGATCAGGTGTGGCATGGAATTAGGCCACTAAATCTACCACCCATACATCAATAATATTTTCTAATGAAAGAATCAAAACATCTTGCAACACATCACCTGTCACATTCGCTTCATGATTGTTTTCTTGCTACGCGTCTCCTTCTTTTCCCTTCCAAGACTTGCGGTCTTTCTTTAGGTGTCCTTTCTTCTCATATTTCCAGCACACTATCCCTAATCTGGACTTGGATCTACCTTTCCTTGACTTACTATAATATCCTAGGCTCTTTCCTCTTTCCATTTTTCTTCCCCTAGTCTCTGCAGTCAAAGCATTACCTGATGTCTCACTGTAGCTTTTCCATCGCATTTCCTCGCTAAGGATTGCACAGACAATATCATCAAACTTTAAAGTACTGGATACAAAGATAAAGTTACTAATGTCCATAACTAAATCATTCCAACTCTCTAGAAATGGGCACAAAAATAACAGAGCCCTAACTTCATCATCAAAAGTTACCCCTACAGAAATTAACTGACTGGTAACTGTATTAAATTCATTTAAATGATCAATAACAGATCCACCTTCTGACATCTTCATATTAAATAAACGCTTCATAAGAAATACCTTATTTGAGGCTGAGGGTTTTTCATATAGTTTGGCCAATGCCGACATTAAAACTTCTGCGGTCACTTCCTTTGAAATATTAAGGGCTATCGACACTGCTAGGCAAAGTCCTATTATTCCAAGTGCCTTTCTGTCGAGAATATCCAATTCTGTGTTTGTCATACTCATTGATTTTTTGTCTTTCCGCTCAATGGTAGGTACAAATATTTCTGGACAAATAATCTTCCATCTGCATTTTCCATATTTGGTAGTTTTGGCCATTAAATTTTTCGACCCTAAACCTACCATCTTCTACTATTTCTCCGACTTGAACCAAGAACCCTTCTCTCCTGCGAGTTTATCAACCAGATAAACTTGGTTTTGATACCAGTTGTTAGAAAATTACATATTACAGAGCAATGAAACACATAAAATATATTGAAGAAATATAAACACATAAAACAAGAGAGACACAGATATACGTGGCTCACCTAATTTGGGCTACATCCACGGAGAAACAACTAGTCCTTCCTTTTATATTATCCAGCAAACTGAAGAGATACAACCTACAGTAGATTCGTTGTAATTCCCTCATCTCTCTCACACAATCTCCTCTCTTTTTCTCACTCAGAATACAAATCTACATAGACACAATACAATTCCCTCATATATTGTGAGGGGTTGCCTTCTAGGGAAAACAACCCTAAATTAAACATAACTTCTATTGTCAGATCTCAACCTAATGAACGACCCAGATTGAATACAAAATTACAACATTTCACAAGGCAACTTTACATCTACTTTTAGATTCTGGGTCACTACCCCTGATCCCCCACCAAGGTCGGGCTCAAAATAATCACCGTCGCCCCCTGCCCCCCAGACCCCACTGGCGACATACATTTACGGGTGGCATTACTGCCACATTACGAAATGGGGTCCAATGCAGCAATACCTCTGAATAAGGAAAATAATCAGGCTCTACACCCAATATGCATGACATTGGATGTGGTTCTTTTCTATCATGGAATGGGTTTTGCCAAGTGTAACTGTGTTTTTTATTCTAGCCTTGCCATTTTTGGATAGCCATGGTGTGATGGGTTTCTCATGTTTTGGTTTCAATGGATTGCTAGATTGATTCGAACTTGGGTGGAGTGGATCTCCAAATAATACACCACGTGGCCTAGTTGTCGTTGAAACAGACTTTGGATCACGATAAACTCACTGGCCTAGTGACCCTTGAGCCAGACTATGGGTTTCGGGAAAGCCAGGATTGTGTTGCCTCGGTGGACCTAGGAATCCTTGCCAATGAATGGCATGATATAAAATAAGTCCAAGTGGTGTTTTTCTCTCTGTTGGGCCTATTAATCTAGGGTTTGGGATATGTGGTAAAACCTGTAGAGTGGGTCTCACTTTAGGGCCTAGTGATCCAGGTTTGGATTGTGGTAAAGCCTAAGAGACTAGGAGACAATAAGATTCCTCACGGTGTAGGTGGAGAGATCTAGTGGCATCCATGCTTATTTTGCCTAGTGATCAGTTAAAGATCACAGTAAGCCTACTATGATGTGTTCATTGTGTTGGACTAGTGATCCGAGGTGGATTACGATAAAGCCTAGTTTCTATTGATGAGGATGAGGTGGTTTGGCCTTGGTATGCCCTGGTTGGTTCTTTTGCTTTGAGTCCCACATTCATGCTTGGAATATGGCACGGGGGGTGAATGGTTGAAGAGAGATTTGGCTTAGCCATTCTATGGTCGGGTAGAACATGGTAGTCCCATCTTCGGTTGGTTTATTGCATTCATTAATGAGAAAATTCATTGCCTTGATTTTCATGTGTAAATGTACTAATGTATATGTGGATTTTATGTCTGATATGCTTATGATAGTTTTGTCCCTATTATGTTGGTTATACGTATGATTTATGACAAGAACTATGAATAGATCTCAACATGTTTTTACTTGTAAATGAATGGATAATGTATCTATGGCCTAATAGATGATAATGCAACAAATGAGATGAGGGAAAAATGGTTCATAATGATTATCAGATAAGTATGAGATCCCTACACTTATTTCTGTTGTTTGCACCTGTAGGTTACATGTTGATGATATGTTTGAAAAAATGAGTGGCATGGCTACTAGGGGTTTGGATAAGGTCTTGTTCAAATTATTTCTTATGTATCATTGTTTCCTTGTATTTTTACCGATTCTAATCTATCACTCCGTTATGGGCAGTGGACTGGTGTCTCGGCCTCAAAAAGTGGCTTAACTTTGGTCTTTGGTCACTTGCAGGCAATCCTGTGAGAGCAAATTTTAGCTTCTGGTCACTCCCTTGCCCATGGCATGAGAGCGATTATGGCTTAAGAGATCCAAAGTAATAGTGGGACCCAGAGACAGGCTATCTGAGTGGATGACATGTCTCCTGAGGATCGTGAAGCTGATGTTGGATGACTGTGTGGGATGTTTCCATCGATTCCACTTCCTTAAGGTCACATAGGAGGTCGAATATGATGATAGTAGCCTCTTGGCTCATGTTTTGCCCTGTTGGCATGGTTACTTGAGTCTATGTGAGAGGAGGGTGTTACAATCCACATGTTCCTACCAATAATATGGCTTAAAGGGAGTAGTAGTTGGTTATTTTCATTGAGCACAAAAGATCAACGTTAAAGACTTGTGTGGAATATTGTACAATAGGTTATTTAGAGTTTGAGACATAACAAAGTATTTTTTACTCACTTGTGAATCACTGATAGTTTATAATTACTTGTTATATGGTTTTATTTTGTGTAAGCAAGTATGAAAATAGAGAGTTAATAGAGTCCTTGTAACCAGTAGAAGATATATATCTTTGTAGTATGTTCAGGGAAGATAAATAAAGACCTAGCATCTTCATTGGAGACAAAGCACTCTATACAAGGCTGACATAAACAAAAAATACATCCGAAAAGGATATTAGCTAGTGCAAATAGTGTGGTATAAGGTCTCACCTTTAGATCATCTTCAA
Organism: Pinus tabuliformis; assembly: GCA_031772625.1. Classification (NCBI taxonomy): domain Eukaryota; kingdom Viridiplantae; phylum Streptophyta; class Pinopsida; order Pinales; family Pinaceae; genus Pinus; species Pinus tabuliformis. The sequence goes on from CM062814.1 coordinate 723,265,728, forward strand.
GGCATTCATACTTATTTGTAGAAAACAAAAATTCTTCTAAAATTAGATTGTAGACAGGCTTGTCGAAATGGTCATTGGATCTTAATAAATTATTATAATATATAATTATTTATTTATCTATTTTGCTAGTGTCTAAAGATTTTTTGGTGTGATATTACGACCTCATATGAATTAGGGCCAAGTGTTTAACCAATGTTTGATAAAAATATCATTCCTATTGGAGGAATCACCACACCTCTATGGAATCCATAATTTATACCATAGGGATCCTAGTTATTGGTTTGGAAATTTCACTAATACATGTGGGTTTTGGTGTAACGAAAAACATCTTCATGGTATTAGATCCTCAACCAAGGTTATTCCCCCAAGCTATGTTTCGGGGGTGTTGGAGGAATCACCGCACCTCTATGGAATCTTTAATTCCACCATGCGGATCCTAGATAACGGTTTGGAAAGTTTACTAACACCTGTGGGTTTTGGTGTAGTGGTAAACCTCTTCAGTTTCAATCATTCGGTGTGAATTAATTTTAATTAGTGTTATGTTTTCCTCTAATAGTAATATGTAATTTGGATCAAATGGTATCAAATCTGAATATTGTGGTGAAAAGAAGAAAAGGAGAAGGTTGTCGAGTAAGTGGTAAGCCAAAAGACTGTTGGGAAAATAAGAAACAAGATGAGGTTCTTGCGTGCAAATAAATTGATTCGTTAATGGCAACTGAGTTCCTATGGGAACTGTCTCTTTGTCTTGAATGTTTTATGAGATAACTATTTATTCAAAATTGCCCATGTTATTTTTGTAGAGATACTATCGAGATTAATGTAACCGAAATAGAAACAAATTGACATTAAGAAAAAGGACATAGAGTAACCAAGAGAACCAAGACAATGGATAGTGATTGTGGAAATGATTGAAAGATGGTAGAAATATGTAGTGACAAATTGCATAATACAAAACGATAATGAATATTCCATTGAAATTACAAAATGGGTGAAGGATAGAAATTCATAAAAAAATGAAATCAGTTAAATGATTGGAATTGCTGAAGTCCTAGATCAAATTCTTCAGAAAATAAAGTGGACAAAATATGCAAGGTTTCCGAAATATTTGATGAAGACAACGAAGGAAAAATTAAATGTTTTAGAAAAGGACTCACGGTAGAAGAACCCTATGGATATGGCTTGTGAAAAGAAAGAAGAGTTAGGAAATGTGTTTGTAGAGAAGAAATAAAAGAATTTGACAACCCTCTCGAAGATTGTTTGGTGATAAAATATTTTCTTGAAGAGAATTGATGATAAAAATGTACAAAAGAAACCACGTGACATGATCGAAGGAGATTCAATAGTAGAAAGGTTTTTAATGGCTCAAGATTTTTTTGAATTATGTAATGACATTGTTGTTTCTAGAGGAGCAAAAGAAAATATTGGAGAACATGGCCATGAAGGTTTTACATAGTCCGGAAATTACAACGGGAGAATTAACCAAGTGAATAATGAAGATGCTAGCGATGATACTTAAAATGATAGCCTAAAAGGTTGTGATGTTGATAATGGAATGGAAATAATCACTTTCAGTAGTGGAAAAGTGAAGACATCGATCATTTTTTTTTAAAACAAAAAAATTCCCCAGAAGATCATACTTTGCATCAATTTAATGAAGAAATATGACAGGTGTGAGTGGAATGCATCAAAATGACATGATTGGAAGTAAGTGGGATTATGAATTAAATTGAATGAAACAAAGACTACTTAAAACAATTAAAAGTTTACGAGAATGTTAATGAGATAAAGCAACAATAATGTGAATGCAACCTGTTTGAAATAATATTGAGGGGGGGATGAATCAGTATTATCAAATTCCTTTTCAATTTTTATAAATATTTGTAGATCTAACTAATGAAACTTGCATATACCTTCCAGACTTATAATTTAATTTATTCTTCAGATGTTGATCATTAATCTATGTGTCAGAACCATATAACAGTAAGCCGGCATAGAAAAGTAGAGCAGGCAGTCACACAAAAGAGCACAAGATATAAGGTGGAAACCCAATGTGGGTGAAAACCACCTGCTGCAATATGTCTCTATCTTCTTTCAATTATAAACTTCTTTTTACAATGATTCTGTACTGGTGCAGTCTTATACCAACACGCAGGCTTCAACTTGTAAAAGGCTACAACCTTCTCTCATTTTCTAGACTCTCCTGGAAGGGAGCTACAACCCCCTTAGCTCTTGTACTAGTTGAGGTACTAGTACGTAGGTGCTGACCTATAGAAGACTTCTCTTTTCTTCGAGGGACCACGTTTCTAAATTTTCAGACTGGATCCATGAATATCAATCAAACATCAAATAGATCTGCAATCAACCAACTTCCTTGTAGAAATAATGAATCAATAACTTCTCAGAACACAGTACCAGTAACTAGACACTAATTCAGAACCCTGAACACTGCAATAATAGACAAAAGAAAGTAAAACATATTTCAAGACAAGTCCGCAACTTCACCACTAGAAACCTACGTACATACGCAGCATTCACTTCCTTAACCTGCGGGTATCCGTGCCTGCACTGTGTCGAGCCTGCGGGTATCCACGTCTGCGCTGTGTCGAGCCTACGGGTATCCGCGCCTGTGCTGTGTCGAGCCTACGAGTATCCGCGCCTGTGCTGTGTCAAACCTGTGGGTATAGATAATTTATCAGACTTCAATTATACCCCAAATTATTAGATTTACAGATCTGATCATGCACCAAAGAGATCTCGACCCATCAGTAGATCCGTCTTGTAATGCTTAGGTTTCTCCTTGATTCAAGTCCAGCTATAACTCACCAACCAATCACCAGTATTTCAAATCTTGCTCTTCTCAAGATGTTCAACTCATTAGTCACCCCAGCCAAATGATCTCCTTTCATTTTTATAGTCTAGGCCTTACTCAAACCATGGTCCAAAACCATAAAGATCCAATACTAGGGACGTAAAACCTGGGTTTAATACTTTAGATGAAAAACCACGGATCAAAAATGTCGAACTAAATACCATGGACCAACCATAAGATTTCCCACCCATGTGCGTTTTCCTTTGCATGAAAGTGAGTGTACTTTACGTACAAACTTTTTGTTTGGTGCACCTGCGTATATGTCAGCACCTTTTGTTCGGTGCACCTGCGTATGTCCCCGGCTTTGTGAACAGGAACGTGCGGGTATCTCATTTTCTACTATTTTGAGAGCCTGAACATGTGATCTGTTGTTTGAGTGAGTTTCCATCATGGAAAACACTTATGTCATCGAGCCAAACCTGTGCCAAACCTATGTCATAATGCCAACAATCTCCCCCTTTGGACTTGATGGCAACCCAAAATCACTCAAAGTCTTTTCTCCCCCTTTGACATCAAGGGCAAAGGGTTATGCTCCCCCTGATTACATGCTGAAATCTCTGCTTTGCTGTGCTGTCCAAGCTCCCCGTGACATATAGGCAAGATCTACAAGAAGATGTTCTACAAAAGAAATATGACTTTATACATCAGAACTGACCTTCCTATCACCAAAGACTCATACATATGACTCCCAACCAAGAGGGGATACATGATATAATAAGAATATTACATTATCCATCCCAGGCATAGTGGGGCAACCAAGATAGGTTGTCACAGGAACTTGACAAAAGAAATATAGAGACAAAATATCAGCCGGATCTGTCAATCATTATTCAGATCAGTATCCATGTTCTCCTTCTGCACTTACTCCTCCTGAAATCAAAACAACTGAAGAATTGAACCAAGATATTCTATGATAATGCCAACAATGCGTTATTAGAAGAAGACATGCTCCCCCTGAACCTGTGCCAGATGGTCTTTGACAGACCCATATCGGACTCTTCTCATCTTTGCTTTCCTTCAAGTCAACTGTACCCACATAAACCAGCGTATGTACGTGTATACCCCATATAAACTCATGTACAGCCAACAATCTCTGAAACAGACAAGATTTAACAGCAGGATGATGCATCAACTACCCCTAGCTTTTGTCTGAGGTATTCAAAGGTCTCCCTGGGCAGTGGTTTGGTGATAATATCAGCAACTTGTTCCTTAGAGGGAACATACTCCAATTTGACCTTCTGTTCAAGCACTTGTTCTCGGAGAAAATGATACTTGATCGATATGTGTTTAGTCTTTGAATGCATTAGAGGATTCTTTGAAATATTGATTGCACTTGTATTATCATAGAAAATGGAGATAGGTGGAGTACAAGTGATTTGAAGATCTTGCAATGTTTGCATCATCCAAAGGAGTTGTGTGCAACAAGATGCAGCAGCTACATATTCTGCTTCAGCTGTAGAAAATGCAACAGAGCTTTGTTTCTTGCCGAACTAAGATACTAATCTAGGACCCATGAAGAATGCACCACCACTAGTGCTTTTCCTGTCATACATGCTTCCTGCCCAATCCGCATCAGTGTATGCATGAAGTGTGAGATCTGTACCTCTAGGATACCATAAGCCATAGTTTTGAGTTCGTTGAAGATACTTGAAGATTCTCTTAACTGCCTGAAGATGAGTTTCCTTTGGATTTTCCTAAAACCTTCCAATTATTCCCACTGCATGCATAATTTTTGGTCGTGTACCTGTTAGATAGAGCAGACTACCAATCATGGATGTCTAGGTTGGTTGATGTACAGCTGCCGATTGATCATTTGCGCTGAGGCTGCATCCTATCACCATAGGGGTACATACTGGTTTCGAATCCTCCATCCCATATTTCTTCAAGATCTGCTTGAGATATTTGGTTTGTGATAGAAAAATGCCATCTTTGTTCTGTTGGACTTGTAAACCAAGAAAATATGTGAGCTCACCAAGCATGAACATTTCAAACTCTTTCTGCATCACCAAGGCAAAATTTTGACTCATGTCTTCTTCATTGCTACCAAAGATGATATCATCAGCATACACAACAAGTATCAACAACTTATCATTGTCAATATATATATATATATATATATATATATATATATATATTGCTATCAGTTGATCCTTTTAAAAAACCTTATTGATGGAGGTACTTATCTAACCGATAATACCACACCCTTGGAGCTTGTTTAAGGCCACAAAGAGCCTTTTTGAGTCTGCATACAAGTTTTGGATCATTTCTAAGAATAAACCCATCTGGTTGTTCAATATATACTTCTTCATTTAAGTCTCCATTCAGAAAGGCAGATTTTACGTCCATCTGAAATACTTTGAACATCTGAAAGATAGAGAGAGCAAGGAACATTCTTATGGCCTCAAGTCTGGAAACTGGAGCAAAAGTTTCTTCAAAGTCTATTCCTTCTTGTTGTGCATATCCTTTACAAACAAGTCTTGCCTTGTTTCTAACCACATCCCCATTTTCATTCAGCTTATTTTTGAAAATCCATTTTGTCCCTATGACATTCTTATCTTTTGGTCTAGGAACCAACTCCCAAGTGTTATTCTTTTCAATCTTCTCGAGTTCTTCTTCCATGGCATTGACCTAGCATTCATCTTTGCAAGCCTCTCTTACATTTTGTGGTTCAGTGGAGGAGAGTAATGCTAGATAGCTTGAAGCTTCTGAAATGGTTCTTCTTGTTTGTACACCTGCCTCTTTCTGCCACAAACTTTGAGATTCTAGATGATTCTTCTAAACGTATCTGGATGTAGTCTTTTCTTCTATCCTTATCTGTTCTTCTGGTGCCTCATGGGTTTCTTCTTCGTCATGAATCTGATTTGATGTTGACGGATAGTCTTCGCCATCTTCGAGATCTTCAAATTTTACTTTCCTAGGAGTGTTTCCTTCTTCATCAACCACTACATCAATACTTTCAACAATTTTACTAAGTCTTTTATTGTAACATTTGTAAGCTTTTCTGTGGGGAGAGTAGCCAAGTAAAATGTCTTCATCTGCTCTAGGTTCAAACTTGACAAGATTTTCATCAGTCCTTTTAATGTAGCATTTGCTTCCAAAAATTTTGAATTATTTTACCGTGGGAGTCTTACCGTACCAAAGTTCATGAGGAGTCTGAGTGCTGTTTACCCGGACGTTTGTCTTGTTGAGAATAGTAATAGTGGCAAATGCGGCTTCACCCCAGAAGGTTGCGGGAGTTCCAGACTCATCAAGCATAGCATGAGCCATTTGTTGAACCATTCTGTTCATCCTTTCCACTACTCCATTTTGTTGAGGAGTCCTTGCAGCAAAAAATTCCCTTCTTATTCCATGTTCTTCACAAAAATCGAAAAATTCATCTGAGGTAAATTCCCCTCCTCAATCAGATCTGAGGCATTTGATTCTGCGATCTAATTCGTTTTCAACCAAAGCTTTGAATGACTTGAACTTTTCGAAAGCTTCATCTTTATACTTCATGAGTCCTATCCAACACATCCTTGAAAAGTCGTCAATGAACATTATGAAATACTCTTCTCCTTGAGATGACCTCTTCCTAGTTGGACCACATATATTGGTGTGGACAAGTTCAAGTGGCATGCTAGCTGATCCTTCCTTCTCAGGGAAATTAGTTCTGGTTTGCTTACCAAATTGACATGATTTGCATATTGTATTGTCTGGAATTCTGATGTCAGGAAGATCGTGAACTGCCTAATATTTGAATGCTTTCCTTATCTGAGAGAAGCTAAGATGCCCCAGTCTTCTGTGCCATAGCTAGTGTTCATCATTCTTGCTTAAATAACATTGTTGTTGTTCTCCCTTGAGTACGTATAAGTTATTTGGAGTTCTTATGCCTCTGATCATTGTTTTTCCCGTATCAAGCTCTCGAACAGTACATCCATTTGATCAAAATATTACCTCAATTCCTTGATCACACATCTGACTGACACTCAATAGATTATGCTTTAAGCCATCAACATACATAACATTTCCAGCCTTGACCTTTTCTTTCAAACGAACAGAGCCTTTACCTTTTATGAATGTAGGGGTGTCATTTCCAAATGAGACCTTCTTTTCAATTTCTAAGGCACTATATGACTGAAGTTTTTCTTTATTACCTGTCATATGTTTCGAGCATCCACTATCGATGTACCATTGATTTTCCTATCCTTCCGCATATAAGGCTATCCCACATCTTTCCGGTTGTGTTTCTTTATTTTTCCATGTTTTGGAACTCAATGAGGCTTGCTCCTTCTAAGTTGTTTGCCGAAACCTACTTCTGCATTCAGAATCTTCATGATTGAAATTGCTACAGATAGAACATTCTATTTCATTTTCAAGAGGAGAGAAGTTATTGTAGGTTCTTTTCATGATTCCTATCATACTCCTTTGTTTTTGAGCTTCCCTAGTCATAATGGTATTGTAGGCAACACATTGAGCAGCTTTATGACCAAAGTTATGACAAGATAAACATTGGCCATTGAAGAAATTCCTGCGATTATCAAATCTACCAACCATATGACTGTAGTTTCCATCCATTCTTGAGCCAAATTGAGAATGATTTACCTGTGCTCGGTTGAGGCTTCTGTTCATCCTTGACGTAGATTTCCCCTGATTTACTTGATAATCTTTGATCATTCTTGAAGCAAATTGTCCCTGATTTACCTGGTGATCTGCATTATGCTTTTGCTGTCGATTGTCAACTTGTTCACTTCTCCTTGCTACATCAAGATAACTTTTGGAGGTGGATGGCTTCCGTGCTTTCTTTTGAGTTTGAGATGCTTCTTTGGAAATCAGTCTTGATTAGAGGAGAACATTGTACTTTGATAATCTCATCTAGAGTTTCAGATCCTTTAGCAAATCTAAGATTAAGGGCTTTTGTTTTCTTAATTTCTTTTCTAAGTCCCACAATTTCACATTCTAACTCTTCATTGTGTTTATCTTTTTCAGCAAGTTGGAATGTTAGAGTATCTATAATCATATTCTTTTCCTCTAAACAAACTTTAAGTTTAGAAATTTCTTCATAGAGACCTTCTTCATTTATAGCATCCAATAAATCATCATCTTCAAAAGCCATCAAAAGTCTATCATCATTACCTTATTCATCTCCATCACTATTTGACAATCCATCACTGTCTTCATGCGTGTAATAGCTCTTCTTATTTACATTCTGTTTTCTGTTCCATCTAACAGGTTCCTTACCTTTGTCTGGTTTATCTTTATGAGGACATTTTGCAGCATAATGATCGACTCTTCCACAAGCAAAGCATTTGAAAGGCAACTTACCTCTGAATCTTCCAGTTCTCCATTGAAGGTTCTTGACAAAATTTGATTCTTCCTCTTCTTCTGACATATGTCCTAACTCATAGTAATCTCCTTTTCCTGAAGTCTTGAATGCAGCTTCTCTCATGTCTGATGGTTCTCCTTTTCTCATTTTGTAAGCAGTTAGAATTCTGTGCAGCTGTGACATGGTAAGGCTCTGTAGATTCTACTTTTCTTCTATGGTAGAAACTTTTGAATCAAACTTAGGAGACAAAGATCTTAGAACCTTTTCAACCAAAACAACTTCTTTTATTTCTTCACCCAAGTTTTTCATACAATTTACGATCTCATCTATATGTAGGAAATAGCTAGCCACACTTTCATCATTATGCATTCTGAGACTTTCATATTGAATTATAAGAGTTTGTAATTTTGCTCGTTTTACCTGTTCATCTCCTTCATAGCTCAGAACGATCTTGTCCCATATTTCTTTTGCGCTTTTGAGCTGCATAACCTTGACGAATTCTGATTGAGATAGACTTCCTAATAGAGTATTGACAACTTTTGCATTTGTTTCATACTGCTTCTTACCATATGCATCTGCAGGAGTTGTTGATGGAAATGTGTATCCTGTTTCCACAATATCCCAAACTTCTGTACTAAGAGATTGAGGATAGGTAGTGATTCTTAACCTCCAATAGATGAAGTTGCTCCCATCAAAAATTGGTGGCCTGATAGATGCTTCCTTTTCGTAGTTGCTCATGATGATAGATCTTCCTTCAAGCGATCAAGCTTTTCCTGAAGGACCCACTCTAATACCAATTGTTGGAAATAATACAGAGGGGGGGAGGTGAATCAGTATTATCAAATTCCTTTTCAATTTTTATAAAGATTTGTAGATCTGACTAATGAAACTTGCATGTGCCTTCCAGACTTATAATTTAATTTATCCTTCAGATGTTGATCATTAACCTGTGTGTCCGAACCATATAACAGTAAGCAGGAATAGAAAAGTAGAGCAGACAGTCACATAAAATAACACAAGATATAAGGTGGAAACCCAATGTGGGTGAAAACCACCTGCTGAAATATGTCTCTATATTATTTCAGCTAGAAACTTCTTTTTACAATTATTCTATACTGGTGCAGTCTTATACTAGCACGCAGGCTTCAACCTGCAGAAGGCTACAACCTTCTCTCGTTCTCCAGACTCTCTTGGAAGGGAGCTACAACCCCCTTAGCTCTTGTACTAGCTGAGGTACTAGTATGTAGTGCTGACCTACAGAAGACTTCTCTTTTCTTCCAGGGACCATGTTTCATAAATTTTCAGACTGGATCCATGAATATCAATCAAACATCAAATAGATCTACAATCAACGAACTTCCTTGTAGAAATACTGAATCAATAACTACTCAGAGCATAGTACCAGTAACCAGACACCAATTCAGAACCCTGAACACTATAGTAATAGACAAAAGCAACTAAAACATATTTCAAGACAAGTCTGCAACTTCACCACTAGAAACCTGTGTACATATGCATCATTCACTTCCTTAATCTGCGGGTATCCACGCCTGTGCTGTGTCGAGCCTGTGTGTATCTGCACCTACGCTCTGTCGAGCCTGTGGGTATCCACGCCTGCACTGTGTCGAGCTTGGGGGTATTCGTGCCTGCGCTGTGTCGAGGCTGCAGGTATCTGTGCCTGCGCTATGTCGAGCCTGCGGGTATCCGCGCTTGCGCTGTGTCAAACCTGTAGGTATAGATAATTTATCAGACTTCAATTATACCCTAGATTATCAGATTTACAGATCTAATCATGCGCCAAAGAGATCTCGACCCATGAGTAGATCCGTCTTGTAATGCTCAGGGTTCTCCTTGATTCAGGTCCAGCTATAACTCACCAACCAATCACCAGTATTTTAGATCTTGCTCTTCTCAAGATATTCAACTCATTATTCACCCCAGCCAAATGATCTCCTTTCCTTTTTATAGTCTAGGCCTTACTCAAACCATGGTCCAAAACAATAAAGATCCAATACTAGGGACCCAAAACCTCGGTTCAATACTTTAGATGCAAAACCACGGACCAAAACCATAGGATCAAAAATGTCAGACTAAATACCATGGACCAACCATAAGATTTCCCATGTGCACGTGTTTTACTCTGCATGAAAGTGCGTGTACTTTACGTATGCACTTTTTATTCGGTGCACCTGCATATATGTCCACACCTTTTGTTCTATGCACCTACGTATGTTCGCGGCTTTGTGAACAGGAACCTGTGGGTATCTCATTTTCTACTATTTCTAGAGCCTGAACATGTGATCTACGGTTTGAGTGAGTTGCCATCAAGGACAACACTTATTTCATCAAGCCAAACCTGTGTCATAATGCCAACACAACTTCATAACAAGAGTTCAAGAAAAGGTGAAATTAGAGGAAAACAAAGATGTCATGGATGAAGATCAAGATTCCTAGCTGCAATGGAAGAGAAAATAAAATAATGGAAAATTGTTCTATTCAAAAGGAAAAAAGAATTATGAAAGGTGGATGCATGGTCTAGGCAAATTTCCACTTCAAATTCTTATAAGAACTGTGAAAGTTTGAAGAACATTGTTGATAAGGGACATCAAAACAAGGTTTGGTTGAGTTACTTGATGCAACATCGCATGGTACTTTGTTCATGATAAATGAATGCAAGTTGGAGGTGAATTTCAAGAATATGGTGCTTTGTTCAGGTTAAATGAATGCAAGTTGGAGGGAAAATTCAAGAAATAAAATGAAAAATTAATTGGTCAAGAGGAAGTGAAGATGAAAGGTTGTGGAAGCATTTTAACTTGTGCTAGAAGTGCATAGATTCAGAATTATTGACAATAACGAAAAATATAGAATATTTATTGTGGTTAGTATTAATAAACATGATTCAACAAGAAAATTAGTGAGATGTCAAAGCAAAAAAGGATTTCCTCAAAGGAAGGAGTGAATAATTCATGATGTTTTGCTTAAAAGACTTTAGGTTTTATAGGTAGGTTAAGGGAGTTTACAAAATGTTTCAATTTGGGAAAGAAGAGTCCAATAAATGCAATAGACCTAAAGAGATTGAAAATCCAAATCATTTTTCTGTCCAAATTATAGTAATGAATAAGAATCCAACAAATTGTAATAGATGAGTATAAGGAATACAAGTTTTAGCTATATTGCAAACAAGAGTCTAGGCCTTGAAAAATATGGGCATAACGAGTATAAGTTTGAGACCATTCTAGGGTAAAATAAAGGGGATGTTGAAGTGGTAATATTTTTCATAAATATTTGCAAAGAAGATAAACTTTTGGTTGGATTTCCAAATCCCCGTAATTTTACTATTGGTTTCTTTGCAAGTAAGTGGAAGTGTGCAATAACTAAAGAAATTTAACTATAGGATAATATGAGGTAAGTGGAGGTGTGAAAAAACTAAAACAATTAAACTATAGGATAATATGAGGTGAATGATATTCTATTAAAGAACATTTGATTGATTGAAACCCTAAAATAAAAGCAAATATGGGACCATGCATCTCTTTGATCTCATTCTCTACAATGCCGAGACTTTGCAAACCCTAAGAATGATGTTGAATTGGCCCTATAAATTGTAAAAATGTGCAGGAAAAGACCTTGCAGACAATGATGAGACTGCTCTTGGTTGAACAATGGGTGTGCATAGGATGACATCCAATCTTCATATAAGCCCCAAAATTCACTTCCTTCATTACCTTTGACCCTTATTTCCCTAATGGAAAATGCATTTATATGGTGGCCAATGATGGTAGCCATTTAATGAAAATATTTGTAATTGTTTCCAATTAATTAATCCATGTGTAGAGAGTTCATTGATTCTTATTTTGTGTTAATTTTTATGTTAAGACACATAAAATAGTATTAGTTTTTAATTTAGGATAATAAAATACTAATTTAAGTGTTTAAGATAAAATGTTAATTTCAACTTCAAAAAAAGTCTTCAACTTCTCTCTTATGTAGTAGTGATTTGCATTCTCATTTGGGTTAGAAATGATCGTGTTTATTTCAATTTTGGAGAAGATTGAGGATAGTCTCTCCTTGGGCATGAACACCATCCAAATGAACAAATTTGAAAGGCTTTGAAACCTAGACCTTGGTAGAGATAAAATAATTGGATTTGGAGTCACTGATGTGTAAATAAAATAATAATAATAATATAATACCAAGATTATGGTCAAATCTAACATAGTGTATGAAACTCCTTTATTTATGAGACAAGAGAATCACCTCCACAAAACATTATGATTGCAAGTTTATTAAGGCATGCATACTCTTGCTGCTTGAGATCTAAAGTTATGAGTTCAAGGCGAAGTTGCCACTTAAGTTGATTGATTTGAAACCAACATGCACCATCTAATACATTTGTGGAAAATTTGAAGCAAAAATCTAGGAGATATATAGTTTTGGTAACTTCTATAGTACAACTATTTTTTCCAATCACATTGACTATATTCTTAGATAGTAAATTTCATTATTTATGAAAAGTTTTTTAGGAATTTAGCATACTAGAAAACCATAAAAATTAAATGGTTGGTAAACACCTAAAAACATCAATCCATAATACGTAGCTAAACACTTACTATACTTATTGGACCTATATTTATACATCTCATTACGAGAGTATGAGAGTTATGTGTGATTCCATTAGTATTCAATACACACTTGACACATCTTCCCTAAAATAAATATAAAGTATTAAAAAGCAAAACATAATAAATTGATTCAATTTAATTTGTTATATTGTAATTTTATTTTTATTAATAAAAAATAACAAATTTAATTAATATCAACACATATATAAAAAATCAATTGGAAAACATACTTATAACCATTATATAGATACTTTTTCAATTTTTTTAAGAAATTAATATTTATATTAAACTCTCTATATTATTAATGCTATGCATATCAAATTAACCATTTAGCTAAAAACATTTGAAATAATCTTGTTTCTCTCTGTATACTATTTTATATAAATTTTGAAAACTAGTTTCATAATCAAATTCTTTCCATTTACTAGTTTTTTTTAGCTGAAAGATTAAAATATATTTCTTTTATTGTTATTATATTTATAAATTAATAAGTGAAATTAAAAAAAATAAACATGTAATAGTAAGAATTATCTAGGTTTTAATAAAAATAAAATTAAGTAAATATATAAAATATATATAGCTAATTAAAATCTATATAAATATAAATAATATTGTTTAAATAGACTTTTTTGTGATTTAAATTACATGAAGAATTTTTTTTTATTTTTAACAGAAATCATAAAAGCTAAAATTTTACTTATGTAATTTTAAAAAGACTCTTCTTAATAAATAATATTATTGATAATAAATATTATTGATTTGTTTTTTAAACTCACAATGGGATATATTGTTCTTTTGTTTTGTTTACTCACAACTGATTACGAGATTTCACCATGTTAGCTTTCTGATATCACCTACATATATCACCTCAACTTAATTTTATTGCAAATTCTAAAGAAATTAAGAGTGATAAACATCACCTCTGGATTCCGTGAATTGTAATTTATGACTGCGAGACGTTAAGCTGAAACCAAGATGCACATCCAAGATCGAGGGAATCACTGCGTCATCAGAAATAGTACACGTGAACACCGTTTTATAAGCTCCTGTCGACCTGTGCTTTTTATATTTATATTCGCTCTTCCAATTCAATATGTAGGAATTGTGCATTTAAAATTTCAGGGCAATTACTAAGAAAATGGTAAGGGCTTTGACATTTATATTCGATCTATCAATCTGATACGTCTTGGTCATATATTTAAATTTTCAGGGCAATTATGAATGAAAATGATAAGCCTTTTTACATTTATGTTTGCTCTTTCAATCTGATACGCCGTGGTCGTATATTCAGAATTTCAGGTCAATTTTTTATATGTATGTTCGCCCTCTCAATTTGTTATGTTCGAGTTGTATAATTAAAATTTCAGGTCAATTACAAAGAAAAAAGTAAAGCATTTTATATTTATATTTGCTCTTTCAATTTGAAATGACTAGGTTGTATATTTAAAATTTTAGATCGATCAAGAAGAATAAGGTAAATGTGCTTTCTATATTTATATTCGCTCTTTCAATTTCATATGACCGTTGTATATTTAAAATTTTAGATCAATCAAGAGGAATACGGTAAAATGACACTAAATGGAAACTCGGTGAGCGTCAGCTAATTTCTTAAAATTAGTGGGAAGACAAAGCGGTCTTTTTGGTCGTTTGAGATATAGACAGCTAAAAAAGAACTTTGATTGTTTGAGATGTTCACAGATAGTGATGAATGAAAGTGAAATTTTCTCTCTAAATTGCAAGTTGCCTTCCTCTATGGGAGCGAACTTTTGATCCTTCGAGATGTGACAGATAGTGATGAATGAAATTGAGATTTTCTTTGTAAACTGGATGTCGCTTTTCTTTAATCCTTCTATGGGAGCTAATTTAAGAATTTTTTTTTAATTAGACATGACGATTTTTAAATATTTTAAATTCTTGTTTGAGATTTAAAAATACAAACATGAAGAAATATATATATGAATTCAGTTTGTATTTTAAAAAATAATAATAAATATAATAATAATAAAAGTAACATTAAAACTGAAATATTTCATTTGTGATATTCTAAATAAAAAATATCAATAGTTAAATATAAATGAGAATAAAAATTGAACCATATATATCTTCAATTGTTCCAATTGCACCAATATCTTTGGACAGTCTTTCTTTGGACAATATGGTTTTATAGTCATAAGAGTAAATTGATAATATTAGACCAATAATTTTATTGAATTGAGAAAATCATTTTACATATATATATATATAATTTTTTAAGTACTCATTATTAAATTAACACTAATTTTAATTAAAGTGTTTTAATTGGTTAATAAATTCTTCTCTTTTATTTTACAAATCGTTACTAACTTGCTCTTCTTCACCATGGTTTTCATTTAAAAGAATATGCTTCGTTTGTCAAGTTCCCATTATTTACAAACCTAGTCATGTTTCTTTCGCTACAGCTTTCCTATGCTTTTTATTTTTTCCAAACGATGACACATCATGCAACTTCGCTCCATTGAAAATTACTTTTTCAGCAGACTTTGATGGTAAATAAAGATATATATGACGTACCAATCGGGAAGATCATATTTTAATTAGTTATCTTGTACTTTACCCAATCTGTCCACTTGCTTTGAAAAGGGTCAAGGCCGTCTTTTCATGTGAAATCACAGACGAAAAACGCAGGGACTCACGATGGCCGCTGTTAAGATCTATTTTATTTCCGTGTGCAATGGCTCATCAACCCAGCGAGGAGACAAACAGGCGAAGAGGATCTTTTGATAAAACAGGCGTAAGCAATATTGAGTTGAAGCCAGTTATTTGATCTGCAACGCAGAGGCGGTTTGTTTAACAAAAGGGCCCTCTTTTGTCTTCTTCTGACCAGTATTTTCTTCATAGAAATAGTGGAAGCCATATATTATACCTAATCTTCTTTTGTCTCCTGTGTGGTTCCTCAACGAGTAATCCCTTATTGCGACGCGTGTGCAGGGGAAGGAGCACCCCTCCACATTACATAGTGGCTTCTTTGCAGTTGAGTATGTTTAAGCCCATTTGCCCACGATTTCCAACATCATCGCAGACTTAACTCAACAAAAGAAATTGAAAAATGCAAAGGTTCTCTGTTCCAACTGTCTAATCTAATTACAACATAACACAAGTGGTAAATTAGGGTTTCATTGACTCCTCCATTCCTTTGATATTTGTTGGCTGTTTTCAGAAACTGAAAGCTGTTTGTTGGCTTGTTCTTTTTTTTTTTTTGAAAAATTGGAAAGTTACGGAGGCCGCATTACTATGAGGACACACATGATTATTTTACAGTTACGGTCTCTCCATTGTTTTGTTTCACTCAGCCATGTTTTCAAACTCGGTGCAGATTTGAGGTGGCGTTGGTTAAGTGTGTGGTTGACGACGTGGTTAACATTGGAAACGAGGTTGGTATCAGGATCCATAAGTGCCAGTCACATATCTTAAGCAATGTTTATGGTGTCTTGGTTAACTATCGTACACCCTATTAACATTTAGGTTTATACATCTTCACATTTTGCAGTGACGTGTGGAGGTAATTGTTCAAATGTTTGGTTTTGAATCAATATTTTACCCATTGTTTCTGTGTCTCGATGGGATTCCTAGCACCATCATCATCAACGGACACATAAGGCAATCACATCATTCACACCATAGAACACGGATATACCCTGGAAACCCCGTAGGGTGAAAACCAGCAAACGTTTAATCTTATTATTAAACGCTCGTGAGGGTTTTTACCCCTCACTCAATGGCTCATAAGGGATTCCATCCCTTAACCATTGTTATTAAAATCATTACAATGAGTTATCCTTAAGCTATCACATAGCTAGTTATAAGCTAATACAGTTTTAATGTAATCTTTTATTTACATACCGCCACATGCAATAATCCTTGTGGCATAATTGTTCTAGCAATGGACAATACTGCAGCTTGGACTTATCTGCATGGACGAATAATCCTTATCCCGTCAATGTTAAACTTCACTTTCCTTGGGCACTAACCGCCATCGTTTCCTGTCAATACTGTTGACAACAAGCTTGGCAACGATATTAGATACATTATCAATAATTCATTAAACAACCTTTAAAAAGGATCTTTTATCTTCTACTCATCTGCATGAGTAAGCATAACATACTAACTAACTAGTACATCTATTCAAGTAAAATCTTGTTCTACTTTTCACAATGCTTATTTACACGGGTGCATATCTCTCTCTAAGAGATCTAACCACTAGTTTACAAGTCCATATCTCTTTTAAAACAAATAACACAATGGTTATGTTTACATACCAGGTAATAACTATTGTTGTGCGCCCTTGCACATGCATTCCTTTCCAATAAAATCCAGCTTACTTCTATTTCTATTATATGCATTCTTTCTTTCCATAAATGCAATAATAGCTTCCCTTTCTTTAATATGCCAACCTTTCTTTAATATGCCAAGAACGCGAATGCATTATTTAGATCTATTTCTTTAATATGCCAAGAATGCATTATATAGATCTATTTTTCTTTAATATGCCAAGAATGCGAATGCATTATTTAGATCTATTTCTTTAATATGCCAAGAATGCATTATATAGATCTATTTTTCTTTAACACTCATTCTCTTCTCCAAGAATGCAATAGCTATTAAAATAACACATATTCATAACCTTACCCAAAATAGCTATGTTTATAAACAATAACACATACTCGTTTCACAATACCAGCATAAACTCTTATGTTTTCCAAGATTGTCATAATACTTATCTCTTCAGTTGCGTCACCAACAAGCTGAAGCTGCTGTAGACATGGAGCGCACAACAGCTGCAGCAATGCAGCTTGAACAATAGCTGACAGGGGAAGGAAGTAATCCACACGCCGCCTTTGCAGAAACGACAAATTAAATGTGTTGAACCGAATAGGCTCCCAGGATACAGAAGCAACACCATTGCATGTCAAACACATGACCTTCATATGTTCAGCGTGATGCCCTGGAGAGAATGTAAGGTATTGACCAGAAATATCGTCCCGCTTGACGCAATTCATGGTGGATGAGATCGTCTGTTCCTCATCTCTGCATCTCTTCTTCCCGGCTACTAATTGAGGTGTGCTGCTCTCCATGGGATGAAGGATATGCCCACAGACTACGCGAGTGAGAGCGGAAATCATCGCCAGCGTATCCTTGGAATGATTAACGCTGCAAAAGAGGCTATTTTCCTCGGAGAGATCTTTTTCCCCATTCGTTACCACAGGTTTCATCGATCCCAGGTCGAATATAAGGCAACATTTCAGAGAATGTCCAGCTTTATTTCAATTTTCTGGATAGTACTGCCAATCTACTGAAGAGAATTACAGCACTTCTAGCCTCCACCACATACCAGAGGGGCCAAGGCCCTAATAAAGCCTCTGCTCAGAATGAAAATGCTCCTCGACGTATCTACTACGAGGAAAGACTTTAGCAACGACCCCCCTGATCCTTTGCAGAGATCCCGGTTAAAATCGAATCCAAGAAGCAGTTCCGAACCAATAATCCGTTTCAAATACCAACTGTTAACTATTCGTAACTGCTGAGTTACTACCGACCCTCAGTTACAACCAACCCGTAAATATCTCATACGGTTTATTATGAAGCGGCAGAGATGTTACAATATATGATTGATTTAAAATCGAAAAGAGACATTAGAAAAGGTGTTAGTAATAAATTTTTAATTAGCATAATTGTTTTCCAGTGTTATAATAATTTATAATTATTATCAATATAAATATTAACATTGTTTAATATCATAACATGATTTAAAATAATAATATTAAATAAAGTTAATTAAAAAATTAATATTAAATAAAATTAATATAAAAATTTATAATATAATAAATAAAAGCAATAAATATATATATATATATAAATATAATAATTTATATTTTAGGAAAAAAGTTATAGCATAGTCTTTCATGTGTTCAATCACTTAGCCTCTGATTTAAATAAAAAATTATAATAAAATAAAACTTTTATTCTTTTACTTTAATAATATTATTTCAATTGATAATATAAATCAGAATTTTTTTTGCTAAATTTTCATGTTTTCACATTGTCACTTTTTTTAAAGTTACAATAACCCTTAGAGTTACAATGCAATGACACTATATGAAGTAAAAAGACTTCTCCATCTAGATGCCAAGATTACTATATTATTATGAAAAAAAAAATTTCAATTTTTATTCTTAATGCCTTTTTGTTAAATACATATATAATCATGATAAGAACCCAATTCTCACTAGTTTTTGTTAAATACATATATATATAATCATGACAAGAACTCAATAATCCAATATGAAGTAAACATCTTTCTCCTTTTTCATCAAGATGTTCTATTTCCATCTTACTATTTATTTATTAAAATAAATATATAATCTGGCAATAGTTAAGCAAAGTCTTTCAGTAGAAATCACATAAGAGAAATTTTTGGCCTACCAATTTAGAACCAACAAGTGTGGTTCATCATCACGACCAAATGAAAACTCTCTATTTAAGCCTTTTCCATGGTCTGCCTCTTCATCTGGTCTTGATGATCAACCAGACTTGTTGGTCCTGATGATGAACCACACTTGTTGGTTCAAAACGCATGGGTCAAAAGTTTCTCTTATGTGATTTCTACTGAAAGACTCTGCTTAATTCATTATGGATCACAGAAACTTGAATAATAGCACTAGTTATTTAATTTAACATTAATTTTTATTGTTATACTTTGTTTTCAAATACATAGATGAAATGTTTAACATTTGAAGTGAACCCTTCACTCATCATCAATTAGTAGCTTCCGCTCCTTAATAATGAATGGAGTGGTAGTTTCGCTCCTTAATGATCAACTAGTAGTTTCTGCCCTTTAATGATAAATGAAGTGGTAATTTCGCTCTTAATGAGGAATGAAGTATTCATCTTTGGTTAATATAGTTTTCTCCATAAACTTTTGTATCAATATGAAGAAAAGAATAACTATTTAACCTAACTCTCTGAAATAATAATAATCAATATTTTCATATTAATAATTTAACTATCAAAGTTTCTAAATATTTATAATTTACAATATTATTAATTACTTTCAAATTATAAAATCTCTTTTCGATAATTTATTAATATTCTAGTGGTCTGTATTTGAAACAGACGTTTGCATTTTATGATACTAGTGAGGAGCTTCTCAATCTATAGAATTTCAATTTCAACATGAATTTCCCCTCTAAATTACATGAATTTCCCCTCTAAATTAATTATTTTGTGGGCTAAAAATTTCATCTTCGAGATGAAATTATCTGAAATATTTTAGTTTCCATGTCTGAAATATTTTAGTTTTCATGGGCTTAATCTGAGAAGAAATTGTAGTTTAAAATATTTTAGTTAAAGTTTCTTTTGGAAAATTATATTTTAGATTATTTGTTTTTACACTATTACACACTAAGCGTATTTTTAAGAGATTTTTTTTAAGACAAAAGAAATCTTTTGTCTTAAAAAGTCACTTTTTATTTTAATTATTTTATATTAAAATTTAATATTAATTGAATTGTCTTAAATATAAATTTTTTATTTTAATTATTTTACATTAAAATTTAATATCAATTGAATTGTCTTAAATATAAAATTTAAGACAAAAAAAATTTGAGACAAAAATATTTTAAGACAAATTTATATTTAACACAAAAACAATTTAAGACATATATTTTAAAACAAAATATAAAATTTAAGACAAAAACAGTTTAAAAGAAAAATATTTTAAGACAAAACTTTATATCTAAGACAAAAAGGGTTGAAGACAAAAATATTTTAAGACAAAAAGAGTTAGAGATAAAAATATTTTAAGACAAAATTTTATTTTAAGACAAAATTATTTTAAGTCAAAACTTTATATTTAAGACAAAAACATATTGAGACAAAAATATTTTAAGACAACTTTATATTAGAGACAATGGCCACTTAAAACAAAACCCATTTAAGACAATTAAGAATTAAGACAAAAACATACCAATTTAAGACAATATTATCTAACAACTACAAAATTGACTTTGACAGTGCACCCTAAGTCCGCGAGCTTGCGAGCTACTACTGTATCGCGCCTATACCAACGTTGTTATTTCACTTTCCAGTCATGTTATCTTATATAAAGACAACGACTTGTTGGGCTCTTCATTTTGTGGGGGTAGCCGACTCTGAAGAACATGAAAACTTTCCATGGCAAGATTTCCCATACATTAATTACTCTTTTGTCCCTTCAATCTCTGTTGATACGATTAGAGACAACTTGTATGTATTTACATTCGATACTACTACACGGAGGGGAATTTTATAAGACAAAATAAATCTTTTGTCTTAAAATTTTCAATATGAGGCGCTAGTAGAAAATGTAAAGGATTAGGGGTTCGTCTTTACGCTATTGATGGGTTCTTCGGGAAGTAGAGCGATGGAGGTTGACAACAACTAATGGGATTTAGGGCGATGGAGGTTGACAACAACTAATGATATTTAGGGCGATGAAGGCCGACAATAAAGGTGTACATTGTGAGAGGAGCAATGGAGGCACTTTCGATGAATGTGGGTAGGTGGTAACATAGTTGAAGTAATTTTCAGGGTCTCCATCGATTGTGTTTTGATATGCGTTTTTTGACTGTTTTATTTATTTTGAACGCTACTTATATCCATTGGTTGTTGTTATTAGCACATTGTTGTGCTGGATTGACAACATGGATTAGATTCACCTAAACGATTGTTGAAAAATGCAGCAATAAATTCTCAATTTGATTTTTCCTTGATTAAATTGAGAAAATTTTAATTTCCACATCAACAGACAACTTGGATGCAATTAGCTTGTATGACATGGCTTGTGTCACCCATTTTACTCACAAATTTGAGTTGGAGGAGTTAGAGTTCAGTTACGCATGTGTGATTGCTAATTTGTAGCAATGAAAGTCAATTATCTCAGGCTGTTTTCAATTAAACTAGTTCTAATTGTTGGAGGAACTAGTGGAAGGCTATTTGTGCAATGGGAATTCAGTCAAATGTAGTGATCATCTAGTTAACTGATCAATCAACCCAAAATAGCTAGTTCATGCAAATAATTTGAGTTCCCCAGCTATGGTGGAGATTCTAAGGCAGTGTAGCATTAGTTGTAGACTAGCCTTGATCATACAGGTGTTGCATGTAGTCTATTCCTAAGGTTGATGATGCAGTCTACATGATCAACCTTAGGAATTGCGCAATCTATTTTGGAAAAAAACCTAAATAATAGGAGCCTAATTTCAGAAGGAATTGCACAAGGAAATAAGGGCTCAAGTAGAGGCAGAAATTGACAAAGTTTGGGTTTGAGCTTCTTAGTGCATAGAGAGATAAGTTATTCACTTACAGGTTGTGCACAATTGAGTAAAGCAATTGTAATACATCTATATTCATCAGATTGATGCAAGAAGGCATTGTGTTTTTTAGCAGATTTCTTTCCTTAGGAAAAATATTGTGTGCATGTGTTTTATTTCTTATTGCATGTCTGAATTTTTTGTTCTAAATTGTGAATTAACTTCTGTAGAGTAGTAGAGTAGGTTTGTGTCTTATGATTTTGAAAAAACTTCATGAGCAGTTGCAAATCTACACCATAATTTCTACATCGTATCATATCAGGATTCACATTAGAGTAGGAATTTCGAATTTGTTTCTCAAGAGGTTCGAATTTGCAGTTTAGTGTAGCAAGATCTCTTAAGAGCTGAGAAGATGACCTTCAACGGGCTGAGTCTAGAGTATGCCTTGGAAGGCAGATCTAATTTCATTGACTAGAAGGATCGCATGGAGGAGGTATTCGATGACAACGGATTGTTAGAATATAACAAGAGAGATGTTACAAAACCAACAAAATCCGATGCCCAAAACCTTTCTCAGTGGAAGAAAGTTGTAAGCAAGGTGTGGAGAATAATATTGGAGGGAGTATGAGACCACATTGTCAGTGACCTCCATGAGAAAGAAAATCCTTATGCTATGTGGTAGGCACTGAAGAAATATGTTCTAGAATAGTAGTGACCACAAAAAGTTGGTTCTCAAGGATAAACTTTGAAATATAAAGATGTAGAAGAATGACTTTAGCTTGCAATATCTAAGGAGGTTCACACAAGTTTGTGATGAGCTTGCAGGAGTTGGTGTTATTGTTTCAAAGGATGACTTGGTAAGAATATCCCTTCTGGGCTTTCCCAAGAGTTGGCATAGCTATCAAGATTAAGTGAACAAGAGGGATAAACTACCAAATAGGGAACACTTATGGTACAATTTTGTATAGGAGGAAATAAGGTGGAATATTAGAGATGGGACCTCATCCAAGGGCAAGGATGAATAAAACTTTGCATTGGTTGGAAAGGGAAAGAAGGGAAAAGGGAATAAATCTCAAGCCAGACTAGAAACTTTCCAAGGGGAAAAGAAGAAAGGTTTGTGAAAAAATAAATTCTTCCATTGTCATGAATACAGGCACTATGCCATGAAGTTCCCACAGAAAAAGGCAAGCAAGAAGACCTTAGGAGGAGCAGTGGGTGAAGCCTTGGCTTCTAAGTTCAACCTGGACTTTACCCTTATCGCATGCATGTCCAACATAGTGATGGGGAGCATGTGGTACTTGGACTCATATGCATTATTCCACATTATAGGGTGTAGATATTTTTTCAGTGACCTAGAGGAGAAATATCTCCAAATAAACATCAAGCTAGGGGATGGCGAAAGGTACAACATGACCATTATTGGTACAGTCACCTTTCAAAGGGAGTCAAGCTCCCCTCTCAGGTTCAAGGATGTCATTTTTGTTCTAGGCCTAAAGAAAAATCTCATCTCTGTTGCAGTTTTGGAAAACTACGGTTATGACGTGATCTTCAATAAAGGAAAAACATTCATGAGACACATGGCCATGGGACACGTGAAGAATATCGAGGTTTATGTGAAAAATCTATATAAGTTATATGTGGAATATTGTGTTGCATTAAGCACTAAGGAAGAGAAAGTGCACGGCAACGATGTAGGTGAACTTTAGCACATAAGACTTGGCCATTTGCATCATGGCACCTTGAATATTATATAACAAATAGCCACTAGCCTCCCTAAAGGAGCACTTGAGTAGCAGGATGTATGCAAAGGATGTACCTTGGGGAAGTACATAAAAACTACATTCCATGATCGGGACAACAAAGTGCATGTAGTCCAAGAAAGGATCCACTTTGATGTCTGTGGACCTTTCTCAATAACCTCCACTGCCAGACACAAATATTTTGTCCTTTTTATTGATTACTTCTCACATAAGTGTTGGATCTCTTCATGCATAAGAAGGATGAGACATTCTCCAAATTCGTAGCATTCAAGCCACTAGTTTAGAAAGAAACCAGCAAGAAGGTGAAGGCTCTTAGGAAATATAATGGAGGTGAGTATGTGTTGAATGAATTTAAAAATTTATGTGCGAAAGAAGGCATTCGATGAGAGTTGACAACACCCCACAACCCACATCATAATGGGGTGGGTGAGAGAAAGAACTATAGCACTTTGGGAGAAACGAGGGTGATGTTGCATGACCAAGGCCTACCTCTACATTTGTGGGTTGAGGAATGCAATACAACAGTATTTTTGTAGAGCCAAAGTCCTCATCAGGTTCTTGGCATGATTACACTGAAGGATGCTTTCTCGGGAAGAAATCCGGATGTGTCGCACTTCAAGATTTTTGGATCCTCTGTTTACTACCATGTCTCCAAAGAATCAAGGAATAATCTTTAGTCGACCACAGAATTGGGGGTATTTGTGGGTTAAAAAAAGATTCCCCACAACTAACATGTGTACTTGCCATCACTCATAATTATAGTTGTGTGAAGGGATGTAAATTTTGATGAGGAGAAAGCTATGTGGTGCTCTCTTGAGAGGGAGCTTTAGATCCCACCAAAAGATGAGATTTTAGCTCCAAAAGAGGAACCTCAGGAAGTTGTAGAGAAACCAAAAATTGTGGATTAGAGAGTGGAGACATTCACTAAAGTAAAACCTCTAGAGAAGGCATAAAAAAGAACTAAGTAAGCTGATTTACTTGTGCAAGATGTGAGGGAGAATGTGGGATATCCTTCAAATTTGCATAAGAAAAAGAGGTCACCTGAGAGGTACACTGGCTACATGGCTCTTATGACTAAGCTTATAGAAATTGATGCATCCTATTTTGAGGAAGAAATATAGAAACCTGTATGGGTTGATGTAATGGTGGAGGAATACGAATTCATTGCAAATAACAATGTTTTGGGAAAGTTCCCAAGACTAGCATATAAATCAATAGTGTGTTTGAGATGGATCTTCAAGGTGAAGAAGGAGACAGACGGAAACATAGAGAAGTATAAGGCCAAATTTGTGGCCAAGGGGTACTCTCAAATTGAGGGAATTGACTATGAGGAGACCTTTCCTCTTGTAGAAAGGTACTCATCCATTAGATCAATTCTTGGTCTGGCTACGCAGATGGGGTGGAATATCCACCAAATGGGTGTAAAATTAACATTTATCAATGGGGTTATTAAAGAGGAGGTGTGCATAGAGTAACAAAAAGGTTTTGAGACATTTGATAAAGAGTCTCATGTGAGTATACTCAAGTGAGCATTGTACGATCTCAAACAAGCACCTCGTGCTTGGTACACCAAGATCGATAGTTATCTCACCGGTTTGGGCTTTAGCATAAATGAAGCAAATGTAAGCCTCATCGTAACTAGATAGAAGGTAAATTGCTTATTATTGCCTTATATGTTGATAATTTTATTTTAACTAGTGATGAGTAGTTGATCATATCTTGCAAGGAGGACCTTGCAAGGGAATTTGAAATGAAGGACATGGGTCTCATGCACTACTTTCTCGGGTTGGAAGTATGGCAAGGTGATGGGGAATTGTTTGTCTCTCAAGGCAAGTATGCAAATGAGATACTACAAAAGATTCTACATGGAGAGTTGTAAACCCATGGAGACACCTCTAATGAACAACTAGAGGAAGGAGGATGCCACTTCAGGTGAAATGGATGCTACCATTTATCGGCAGCTAGTGGGTCCACTCATGTATCTTGTGAACACATGACCAGATATGTGTTGTGCAGTCAACCAGATAAGCCAAGCTATGGTTAGGTAAACCAAACTATTTTGGAAGGAAACTAAGCATGTTTTACTGTACCTCAGAGGCACTACCTAGTTTGGACTATGGTACAGACGAGCAGAGGGAGTGAAGTTGTGCAGCTTCAGAGATGCAGATTGGGCATGAAGTCCATCAGATCGAAAGAGTACATCAATTGGAATTTTCAGTGTTGGGTCCACAGTTGTTTCTTGGTATGATAGGAAGCAAAGATATGTGGTTCTCAGCTAAACAGAAGCATAATACATGGCTGCAAGTCAAGCAACACGTGAGGCGATATGGATGAGAAAGATACTTGTTGGACTATTTGGTCAGATGATGGATCCAATTGTGATAATCAGAGTTGCATCAATCTCTCTGAGAATCATGTATTTCATGATCGATCCAAGCATATAGATATCTAGTATCACCATTTACGGGACTGTGTCTAGAGGCAGATGATGTTGCTACACTCCATTCTGACAGAGGAGCAAGATGTTAACATTTTGACAAAAGATTTGTCAAGAGGGAAGTTCAAGTTCCATAGGTGCAGGATAGGGGTGGTTGATAATCCCTTTCTTGCAGAGAGGGAGTCTTCAAAAATGCAGTAAGAAATTCTCAATTTGATTTTTCCTTGATTAAATTGAGAAAATATGAATTTCCACATCAACGGACAACTTGGATGCAGTTGAATTGTGTGACATGGCTTGTGTCACCCAGTTTACTCAATAAATTCAAGTTGGAGGAGTTAGAGTTCAGTTAAGCATGTATGATTGCTAATTTGTAGCAATCAAAGTCAATTATCTCAAGTTTTTTTCAGTTAAACTAGTTCCAACTACTTGAGGAAGTACTGGAAGGGAAATTTTGTAGTGGTACTTCAGTCAAACTCAATGATCATCCAGTTAACTAATCAATCAACCCAAAATATCTAGTGCATGGAGAATTTGAGTTCCCTAGCTGTGGTGGAGATTCCAAGGCAGTGTAACATCAATTGTAGACTAGTCTTGAGTGTACAGGTGTTGCATGCAGTGAGATGATCAACCTTGGGAATTGCGCAATCCATTTTGTAAAAATTCCTAAATAATAGGGGCCTAATTTCTTAAGGAATTGCGCAAGGAAATATGGGCTCAAGAAGAAGTAGAAATTTACTAGGTCTGGGTTAGAGCTTCTTAGTGAGCAGAGAGACAAGTTATTCACTTGCAGGTTGTGCTCAGTTGAGCAAAGCAATTGTAATACATTTCTATTCATCATATTAATGCAAGAAGACATTGGGGTTTTTAGCATATTACTTTCCCCAGGAAAAATTTTGTGTGCATGTGTGTTATTTCTTATTTCATGTATGAAATTTTTGTTCTAAATTGTGAATTAACTTCCGCAGAGCAGTAGAGTAGGTTTGTGTCTTGTGATTTTGATTAAAACTTCATGAGTAGTTGCAAATCTACACCATAATTTCTACAAGGATGGTGGAGGAAAATTATAGAATATTCGTTAGTAGACAATATGCCTACTTCAAAATATCTATGACAACTTTTGCGAGAAGCAGACATTGAGGATAAAAGATTGGATTATGGAAGAATTAGTCACAAAATTCACAAGGGCGGTAATTTTGGTTGCAGGTGTGGAGGTAGATGGATTAAATGTAATTTTGGCTGCAGGTGTGTAGGTAGACAAGTCACAATTACTCCTTTGATTTTTTTCGATGATGTGTTACTCTTTGGTAGATTGACCTCTTTTGATCGGTCTCTAGACTCCTTATGAATAATATTAAATCTCATATGATTTCTGCTTACCCAGATGATGCATTGGTACTGGAGATTTATCATATTTTTGGTGTTATTTGCATTTCATTGGATGTGGATTTTGAATATGTTACATTTATGCTCCAACCTAGTTGTTATGGAATTAAGGATTGGAATTGACTTATAGAGAAAATCTACTGTAAACTTTTATCATGGGCACACAGGTGGCTCTCCCTAGGAGGCAAGTTGATTCTAGTTCGAGAAATCCTTCAGAGCATCACTATATATTGGCTTCATATTTTCACTCTACCTAAGAATATCATTAAATGTATCTTTACGACTTCATCTTGGCATGAGACAATTTGTGTCGTAAAGGACAAAGTGGGTTTGGTTGCTGTTTACTCTATATGGAGGCGATGGATGACCAAACTCATTTATTTCTTTGATTCTTCTTAGAAAAATCAATTTCAAATGGTGTATTTACTATGTTGCACTTACAGGCAGATTAGAACTACTCTTTTGTGGTTGATTGTATTCAGTACTGGATTATTGAATATAAAACATTTGGACCACTTCCAATATACATTGGGATTTCGACCCAAAGAATGTGTTACTGGCCCAAGCTCCTTTGTTGTGATACTTCCACCTCCATCCCTTTCAAACAAGCTAAAAGCCTCCCTGAGCTCAGATATAACCTCCATCCCATATTCCTTTAGTAGATAAAACCCTTCTGTTATTTTCTGACCATGTTAATCTACCGTCCATCCCATATTCTCTCATGAGCCCTGTGTAAACCACCATTTCATTCAAGGATGTGGATTTTGATGCATACTCTAACAATATTTGTTAGATACTTTCCCCCTTTTCTTGCTTATGGTTTCTTGAGTTGGCCTCCTCTAAATATGCCCTACTCTCCTTAAATTATTTGGAAGGTAGCCTTTGGTTGCTAACCCCATTTTACTCATCCAAAAGAAGCAAGAAAGAAGTTGTTAACATCATCAAGAAGTCAAGGTGATCTCCCTCTAAGACAAGGATCACTATTTGAAGGAATACATCTTCTTCAAGAAGAAATATTCTATTATCATATCATCATCAAAAGCAAGAAGGAAGCAGATTGAAGATATTTTCGTCAAGGAGTATCTTCACAAGAAATTATCTTTATGCCCACATATGAATCTATCAAAATGTATTTTTGCAAGGAGAGCAATAGGTTGGTTGGTTCATCAAACTTTCTTGCAGAGAAGAAGAGGAAAGATTTAATCCCCATAGAAAATGAAGTTGTTGAAGATGTTAAGGGCTCAATTACAAAACCTCCAAAGGAAGAATATCAATCTCTTAGAAAGTACATGAAAGGGGAAGTAAGGGCTCAAAGGATTCTCATAGAATCCATCAAGGATCTCCTCATTCTCTATTTATCAATACTAGAAACATCAAAAGAAATAGATGACAAACTTCTAGAAATTTTCTCTATAAGCACTGCAGGAAAAGTGATCTTGTTAAGGCAATAACTCTACAAGATGAAGATATCAAAAGAAGAAGGAATGGCCTCTACCTTATGACGGTGTTAGAAATAAGAGACCAACTCCAAGAGTTGGGAGAAATAATTTCTAACAAGGAAATGACTATCATAGTGCTCAATTCACTACTAGAAGAATGGAGCAACTTCACATCAAACATCCATGGGAAGAAGGAAGCTACTCCATTCAATGAGATATGGTAGTTATGCAAAATCGAAGAAACCAGGTTGAAGGAAAAAATTGATGTAGGATCAAGTGAGAAAAATATACACCAAAATTATGAGATTTAAAATCTCTAAAAATTACAAAGTTATTGGCATATTTGTGTTGCAAGGGCTTTTATTGTTTTGTTATTTTAGGTCCGACTTTAATGTAAATCTAGCTATTTCATTTTCAACAATTCCATTCAAAAGTATCATTTTCAATTTACTAAGATTTGTGACATCTTTGTAAAGTGTCTATTTATTTATTTATTTTGAGAGTGATTTTTTTTTTCTCAATTAGTCTACTCCTATATTCATACAAAAAAGTTACAGCGAGGCTGGCCTCGAGATTTCATGCCATGAGGTTGGCATATAGCAAAAAGACTTGACATTCTGACTGTAGAACTGTCAAAATGACTTACATCAGTGAGAATAATTTCCAGGAACATTGAACATACCAGACAGACACAAAAAACTGACCCAAACAACGATATCGGACTAAGTGAAACACTGTTGTTTCAACGATCGATTTTCACATAGATATAAGCATAAAAAGACCCTGACCTGTGTCATAAACAAAAGCCTGAGACAGGCATGAACTCTGTGGATCAAAAAGGAGGAGAGCTTTAACTTCAGAGGCAAAACCATAGAAACAGAGGCGCTGACTGTCTCAATCCTCATCTGAAGTGGATGGTTGTTCCTCTAAAACTCTGCACCCAAACTGACCGGAGTCCATGGAGTCAGAGGAGCGGATTGCAGAGCTGGAAGGCTCTCCTCTCATGCTTGGGCCGACGTTGGCCTCAGAGTGCGTGGTGGGCATGCTTCCGGTGCCTTGGCGCAGGGTGGCGGTTTGACTTGCCACCTTCTATTCCTCCGTAGTCCTCTGATGAACAGCACCTGGACCCGAGTTGTGCTCACATCTTTCGATAGTCACAGAAACGATGAAAGAGGAATTTTCCAGTGAACAGGGAATGCGATAGCAAGCAGTGGGATGCACATGATGCAGACAAGCTTCACCTCTATCCTGCCCTCGTCCTCGGCCTCTGCCACTTCTGGTTGTTGGGTAGGCCGACGCATCTTTAGAGGGGTCCAGAGAGGTGGAGGTATGCTGGGCGGTGGCTCGACCATGTGAACCACCACGCCTGCTGATCATTCTCAACCTTTCTTTCAGCATGATTATGGGATGGGAACAATTAAACGGAGGAGGGAAGGCGGATGATCGACTGAGGGACGAAATCACTGTGAGAGCAGGAAACTGAGCCCGTGAAAAGTAGAAGGCTTTAGGAATTGGAGCTGAAGGGAGACCAGAGAATATGAAGGTGTAAAAAGCTCTGCAGAGCAAGACCAACTGGGAAGAATTCTCGACATTCACCAGTGCCAAAAGGGAGCAGGCAAGCAGATTTTCGCTTGGAGAGAAGCCCAAGACCGCGACCTAGACTGAGCCGAAAGCAAACCAAAGAACAGCAGCAATGAGAATGAGACGGAGCGCCATTGTGCCTATGACCAAAAACCGGGTGGGAAGAGTTAATGCTGCCTTAAATGCATATGTGGGAGGCCTGTCGACCATGCCAAGAGTCATACGCTTCACGTAGATGGGCTGCCAGTTGCCTGTCATGGGCGCCTCCGACGTACCCTTGTAGCTATCAACCACCCGCATCCGGGAGCGAGTAGTCTTGTTGCACCTGAGAAGTGCATTCATGTTTAAGTTGTTCATCATCTGAGTTGCCGAGAGGACCTGAGAAGTAAGGGATCTGCTGGTTAACCCCTTGATTGGCTAGTCTATCTGCTACTTTGTTGGCACTACATCTTACATGCTTGAAGGTGATGATTTGGGGGTTCCAAAGTCAATCCTCCAATAGTTCCAATCTGCTGAGTAGCCTCTAGCTAGAGGCTATCTTGGCTGCCGAGGTGCCTTCTTGAATCCTGATAGCTGCTGTTATTAGGATAAGGGAGTCTCCCTCGACCTCTAATGGGAAGAAGTTTTTTTGATCTGCTATGCAAATCCCTTTCCACAGTCCTTCCAATTCAGCAGCGTTGTTGGTATCTTTGCCAATGGTTCCATAGTAGACATGCAATGTTGCACCCACATCGTTCCTGAAGACCCCCCCAAAGCCCGTCGTCCCAGGATTGCCCTTGGCTGCCCCATCGAAATTCAATTTGAAGGAGTTGGATGATGGAGGAGACCAAGTGAGAGGATAGGCAGAGCTAATTGGAGGACGAGCTTTGATGTGGGCTAGAAAAGACAGATCCAAATTCCAGGCGTTCATGATGAGGCGTTCCTGAGGTGATTCTGGCAGATCCGTGTCATGCCAATTTCTGATAGCTAGAGTTTCTTGGAGATTTTGCTTCAGAAGAAGCCATAGAGTATCAATAGGCCTGCTGATATTGTTAAAAATTCAGCTGTTCCTTTCCTTCCAGAGAATCCAATAGAGCAAGCCCGGTATTAGAGCCCACGGAGAGTTTAAAAGACGGCTTTGAAAAAGGTGCTTTGGCATTTTGAGAGTGATTTTGATATAATTTCAGTTTTGATTTTAATTTGGATGTATTTTTATTTTAACTATTTAATTT
Source organism: Pinus tabuliformis (assembly GCA_031772625.1). Taxonomy (NCBI): domain Eukaryota; kingdom Viridiplantae; phylum Streptophyta; class Pinopsida; order Pinales; family Pinaceae; genus Pinus; species Pinus tabuliformis. Next base: position 723,297,658 of record CM062814.1, read on the forward strand.
AGAATTGTACTATAATTATAAATGAACTAAAATTAATCAAAATTGTGAGTTATTGATATTCTATTTTCATTAGAGGAAATTTGATTTTTAAAACTTATTGAATTTCCATGTCATAATATGTAATCCAATCAAAATCTTTTAAAATTAAAGAGAGATACCGGTACCTAATATGACATGGAAAAATTCAATTATCTAATTTGGGTAAGGTGAATCTTTTTAATAATATGGTTTACCTACCTTAAACATGAATGGTCCTAAAATGACATAAAACTGTATTAAATATTAAAAATAAAATTAATATTTAAGGAAGAGAATGGTGCCGAAATGAGATAAAACTATATTACATATTAAAAATAAAATTAATATTTAAGGAAGAGTAAATCATGGGTTGATTATTAATTGGAGAAAAAAATTTAAAATTTCTAACTCATCTAATTTTAATAATATATTTTTCTAAGCACAAACATTTAGAAACATAATTCATAAAATTAAAAGTATTTTAAATATTATCTATTTTTCGTTTAAGAAAACTACCACTTTCCATTTCCATTTATTGAGAATTTACATTTGATTGTGATACTCTTTATTTCTTTCCTTTTATGTTTTAGAGATTTATTAATAATATATTTTTCTATCCAAAAATATTTAGAAACATAATTCATAAAATTAGTAATATTTTTAAAATTTTAAATATTTATCAAATAAAATTAATATTTAAGGAAGGGTAAATCATGGGTTGATTATTAATTAGAGAAAAAAATTAAAATTTCTAACTCATCTAATATTAATAATATATTTTTCTATGCACAAACATTTAGAAACATAATTCATAAAATTAGAAATATTTTAAATATTATATTTTTCAGAAAACTACCACTTTCCATTTCCATTTATTGAGATTTTACATTTAATTTTGATACTCTTTCATTATTTCTTTTTATGTTTTAGAAATTTATTAATAATATAATATTAATAATATATTTTTCTATCCACAAACATTTAGAAACATAATTCATAAAATTAGTAATATTTTTAAAATTTTAAATATTTATCTTTTTTCAAAAAAAGTTGTTTCCATTGTGTTTTGAAGATTTACTTCTTTTCAAGGTTTTTTAAGATTTCAAAATTTATGATTCTTCTCTCACTTTATAATTTTCAAAGCACTTGGCTATTCTGGATTCTATACAGAGGAAGCAAGGAATTTTGAACCAGAATCGGAGGAATATGAGAATTTTTTTTAAGAGATTTATGGCTTTTCATTTTAAGATTTTTGTTTTCAAGATTTACGGCTTTTCACTATTTTTTTAAGATTTCAAAATTTATGATGCTTCTCTCACTTTATAATTTTCAAATTACAGGTGATTCTAGGGCACTAGGCTATTCTGGATTCTACACAGAGGAAGCAAGGAATTTTGAACTAGAATCAAAGGAATATGAGAAATTATTTTTAAGAGATTTACCACTTTTCATTTTAAGAATTTTTTTTCAAGATTTCAAAATTTATGATGCTTCTCTCACTTGGCTATTATGGATTCTATGACACTTGGCTATTCTGGATTCTACACAGAGGAAGCAAGGAATTTTGAACTAGAATCTGAGGAATATGAGAATTTTTTTTAAAGAGATTTACTGCTTTTCATTTTAAGATTTGTTTTCAAGATTTACAACTTTTCGCTGTTTTTTAAGATTTCAAAAATTATGTTGCTTCTCTCACTTCATAATTTTCAAAGTACAGGTGATTATATGACACTTGGCTATATTCTATGACACTTCACTATTCTAGATTCTACACCGAGGAAGCAAGGAAATCTGGATGAGAATTAGAGGAATATGAGATTTTTTTAAGAGATTTACCACTTTTCATTTTAAGAATTTTTTTTTTTCAAAATTTATTGCTTTTCAAAGAATTTTGAACCAGAATCGGAGGAATATGAGAAACTTTCAAATGGACTCTCTAGCAGGCAACATAAATTAGGATCGAATTATTATAAATTTAGATAAGTATTATTATTTGTAAAACTTAATCGTTATTTTAATCATGTAAACTTATTCTCAATAATAGTAATAATTGAAAATTATATATATAACATGATATAAATATATATTAATATAAATGGTTATATAATGTAAGAGACCCTCATATTGCACCACAAAAGGAATCTCAATTAGCCTCATTACATATGGCAAAAACCAAGGAGAGGGTTTGTGATGACTATCTTAAAAAAAATTAACTTGTTTATTAGCTATTAGTTAAAAAAATGTGAAAAGACAAGCAATTTTTTATAATAAAATATTTTCAATTCAAATATTTGGAAAAATTTATTTGATGATGTTATTTTTTGTGCATATTTGTTTTTATATTAAAAAAAGAAATATTGTTAAAACAAATGTTACTAATTTTAATCATTTTTTATTAATGACTAAATTCATTCCTTATATTTAGGAATTTATATGATAGATTTGTCCCTTATATTTAGGAATTTATATAATAAATTTGAAACAATATATTAAATTTTGAATTACCAAATTTTATTAAATCTTGTGTTAATAAACTAATTTAAATATAAAATATATATAGAGTTATTTTGATAAAAGTGACATTTATTTGGGTAATTTTGGTAAAAATAAAATAATAAAAATGAAATATTAAAAAATTGTCTACATGACATTATTTTATTAATTTCTTAATTTTTTCTTAGGTGGTTATTTTTGAGTTGAATTTTCCTCTAAGTGAATTTTAATTGTATTATTATTTTGTTTAACCAAATTGTTTTTAATAGCTATTATTTTTATTGCCATTTTTATTGTGAATCTTTAAAGGATGCTAGCTCAATGGAAAAGTATCTGCTTTATAAACAGGAGGTTGGTGGTTCGATTCCACTCTGTCCTGATATGAATTAATCAGTGATATTGCAATTTATTTTTTAATTAAATACTTTTAATGTTGGTTTATTTCAATGGTGAGATCTTTTTCTAGATTCATTATTGTATATTGTCTCTAAAGAGACAAAAGTGATGTTGTATTGTCTTTGAATGTAATTTTTTGTTGTCTCTAGAGAGACAATAGTTACGATCAAATACATTGTCTTCTTAAAGACAATATGTCTTTAATCCCAACTATTGTCTCTGGAGAGACAAAAATGAAAATGAAATTGTCTCTGGGGAGACAAAAAGGTTTGTATTATATATTGTCTTTATAGAGACAATATTTTAAGACAAATTATTTTTAAGACAATTTAAATTGAGACACCCGCTTAAAGACAATATTTGAGACAATACACAAGTTTTCTTTTGTCTGAACTTATGACAATTTACTAAAAAATTGCCTTAAAACCCCTCTTTGTGTTGTAGTGTTATATTGCAGTGGTGAACCCACTCAAAATTATATTTTGAGTGGGTTTGGACTTGTTTATGGAAAGTTATATTTCATGTGCTTTTTCTTAAGAAGTTATATGTTCCAAACTAGAGGGATAGAGTATGTATGTCTTTGTAAACTTAGCAGTCAAATCACTGCGTTTAAGTAGGTCTCTTGTCCCACAAACAAAAAGTCTTATCACACAAACAAAAAGGTGTCATACATCAATTTGATGCTTGGCTTGGCCTTGAACTAAAAATTAAATAATGATAATAATTACATTGTTTTTGTTATCTTCACGTGTTGCGATCCATCCTCGACAAGCCTCTTGCCCTATTTTTTATCACACATCACTGTGGAGTGGGGGTACGGGTAGGCCGGGGGATTTTTATGCATAGGGAGGTCGGTAGCCAACTCGGAGGAATCAAAATAATATTTCATTGACGTTGTCACTACTACATGTAGGGGATTTTAAGACAATTTTTGAGTCAATTGTCTTAAGTTGAGACAGAAAGAAACTTGTGTATTGTCTTAAATATTGTCTTTAAGCTGGTGTCTCAAAATTATCATCTTAAAAAATTGTCTCTATAAAGACAATATAGAGCACAATATTATTGTCTTTATAAGGACATGGGAATTATTGTCTCTTAAGAGACAATTTCATTTGTCTCTCTTGAGATAATTTTATTTATCTCTGTAAAGACGCCTTCATTTTCATCTCTTTAGAGACAATTACCACTAACACACAAACGACGGTTTTAAGACAATTTTTGGGTAAATTGTCTTAACTTGAGACAAAAAAAACTTTTATATTGTCTTAAATATTGTCTTTAAGTGGGTGTCTCAAATTAATGTCTCAAAAAATTGTCTCTATAAAGACAATATATAACAGAAGTGTTATTGTCTCTTTGGAGACAATTTCATTTTTGTCTCTCTAGAGACAATAGTTTGGATTAAAGACATATTGTCTTTATAGAGACAATTTGTCTTTTGTCTCTTTAAAGACAATATAAAACAATGAACCCAGAAAAATATTTGACCACTGATATAAATCAATATAAAATGTATTTAATTAAAAATAAACTACAATATCATTGATTAATTCATGATAGGGCACAGTGGAATCGAACCACCAACCCCCTTCTTATAAGAAGGTGCTCTTCCATTGAGCTAGAACCCTTTAAATAATTATGTAATCAGGTTGGCAAGTTGGAGGATGTGGCATAGATACAGGAGCTCATGATGAGCTTCAGGAGGGCTTCCAAGATGAAATTGATAGGATGGAAGTGGTTGAAATTTGAAATCAACTATCCCAAAAAATATGAACGTCATAAACTCGGGAGAATTAAACAGGATTGAGGAATTTGTCCATGAAAGTCATCTACACAACATTCAAAAGAAGAGTTAACTAAAATATGAATTCTAGCAATTTCTTAAACAAGAAAAAAATTAGCTATTCTATCATTATTGTTGAGTTGGAAGAATGTGCAAGATTCAAAACAAATAAAATTTCTTCTAAATAAGCATCAGATCACTAAATATCTGATTTATTTGAAGTGTTAAATTTTTTGTCCCAAAAATTAGAGGAACACATTTACAGTCAATTGATATAGTAACAAAGGGTAGTAGTTTTTCATGGCACATTTCCATCTACATTCACTTCCTTTTATGTCCTTGAAATACTGAAGTTCCACTTTTAGCAATGTTAGATGAATACAACATGATGAGATAGGAGGGAGAAGAGCAGAAACTAAGGCTCAAGATATGAGTTTAGACTTTGTTAAGTGCAAAGGTAAAAAGACCAGTGTTTGACATTTAATCTCCATATTCAAAACATCCTTCTCTAAAGACTTCCATGCTCAAATATAGACATAATGCACTTGTTTGAAAGTAAATATGCGTAAGAGGAAAAATGCCATAAATTTACATATTAACGGAAAGCTAGACTTTTAATGGTAAAAAAGATTCCTAATGTTATAATATAAAAGCACACTGGAGAAGCCTATATTAAAATCTAAGGGTCCATCACATTCTAATCTTATATTCCCATATGAGACATAATTTCTAATAGTAAAATATGCAAATGTCCTTACATTACTAGAAGCCTTATAATCTACAATACAGCTTACAGAATGTTCAGTAGTAATGAAGCCATAAAATCAACAATACATGTTACTATGTGTTGAGCTTTACACTTTGAATCTAGTATATAAGGCCATGTTTGTTCCAAACAGATTCTAGGATATGCAATGGAAGTGGAAACCAATATGGAATATTAAATATCCTCTAAAATATTACAGATTATATGGTTTCCTATCAAAGACAAAGCACTCACATGATGTATCCTTCAAAGAAGGAACAAACATTGTCTCAGTAGACTTCTCGTGTGCAAAGAACATCTTGAAACTATTGCTTACCTTCCAATTACTTACTCTTATGCAAGGTCTATGTGCATTGAAATGGGCCTTCTCTCTAGAACAAAGGATAACTAGCAAGGGGTTTTTGTAGAGGATTGTTTCACAAAATGGAAAAAAACTCTGCTCTAAAGGAATTTAGAGCCCTGGAAATAATAGTAGCCTTAAGGCATATGGTTGGCCAGGAATGTTGCAATTTTTGAAGAGAGACTCATGTCTCCTTTTCAATGTGCAGTTCAAGCCAAATCTATTTTCTATTGCCTCAAAACTATCTCCAAAATCTCTCCACAAAGGATTTTATCACACGATTCCATTTCCAAAACTGACATTTGGGGTTTCTTTGATGGAGCCAGCAAAGGCACCCAACCTTGACGTGGGGCAGGTGGCCTTCTATTTTTCAATGCTTCCATTATATCAATTTCAAAGCAGGTTTGATAGGGGGTTCAAATAACTTGTTGCAAGCAAGAGTGTCAAACTTTCAGGTGTATGGGGATAATCTAGTGGTCATCAATTGTATAAAATGAATCTATAAAATGGAGAAATTGGTACTTAATCCTATATATGATGAGGGAAAAAGCTATGTTTTTGTGTTTAATCAGTTTCCTTATCCATGTCTACAAAGAACATAGATGTGAAGCAAACTCTTTATCAAAGGAAGGACTCCAGTTGGTAGTTGGTTCATGCATATGAAAATAATCAAAGGATGGGACAGTGGTATAGGAATCCAACATTCCTTTTCTTTGATTGAGGGGAAGTTCTCAAGTGTAGGTTTTCAGCTTCCTGTCAGGTCTGTTAAGATTTATCTTGTTGTTGTTGTGGGGTTACATGCCTACAAAGGCCCTGTTTGACCCTTTTTTAGTTATATTGAGAGAAGAACTTTGCATTTCCAGAATTATGATGTAATTTTGGTTTGACTTAAATTTTGTATCTCAAAGGGTTGTTATGTTTGGATTATGTGTGAGGGAAAAATACCCTCAGTTTTGAGATCTAGTCAATGGCAACTAAGGGATTAGTCTGTTTTTTCTCTTTTTTAGTTGCATCTTGTAGATCTATCATGCAATGCCAATGGCATCTCCAGAAAGTATCTCTTCATATTGAATAGAATATACAACTCAAATATAAGTGAAGTATGTTTAGTAGATGCACACTTTAATAACGCCGCCATCATCCTCCCTCTATTTCAATTGCTTTCAAAATAGCAGGGTCATTTATTTTGAAGCATTGCTATGGTCTATCATTGTCCGTCCCTCCTCTATTTCAGTGTTTTCAAGATCTATGGGCCCACTCATTTTGGTGCATTGTTCTGGTCCAAAATGTTTTCGAGATTTATTGGCCCATATTTCTTGTGTTTGGATTGGGCCTAGCCGAGTTCGAGAGGTAGATTTTCTGCATGTGTTGAGGTGTAATTTCTCTGTGAATAGGCTAAAATACCTTGTGTGTATTGCAACACAACCCTGGAACATCTGTGATATAAAGGTCGAGTTTTAGTGCAAGAGTTTAGGGCTTCTAGAGAAGGATTTGCATAGGTGTTTGAGGACTGTTAGGCCAAGTTGGGGCAGCACCGTAGCTGTTACAGGAAGCCCTACACATGGTCAAAAATGTTAGAAGATATTCTGCACAGGTCTGAGTATTTAAGGGAAGATCAACAAAGAAACTTAACACTTGAAATTGAATAAGTGTTTTGTAACAAAATCAACTAACAAATTTAATATAACGTTAGGAAATCTACTCACATTGTCACCTTGGTTATTTCATCTCACTATGGGCTGGTCATTTTCCGGCGTTTGGGGAGGGAAGGAGGGGGGGCAGTGGGGGTTTGCTAGGGGGTCTAACTCTTAGATACACATTTTTGTTCATAAATTAGACCTTAGATTAATGAAGTAAGTCATTGATGTTTCTAATTAGGAAATTAAAATCATCAAGCTAGGTTGCAGACAAACACTAAGGTAAATTTGATGAACTGAGTTCTCATTTAAATCTATTACAAGGAAATTTAAATTTGCAATGGTCTATTGTAGATATGAATTGATTATACTAAACAAGGAAATGATAGAAGATGTAATAAAGTGGTAAACACTCTCCTATCACCTATGTGGACTAGTGCCTTCATGGATTGGACTGATGGAGAAAAGAGAGTGGAAATCTTCTATGCAAACTTATTAAGTTATATTCTTGCAGATGAATATGAAAATAATAATGACAAGTAAATATTAAGAAGAGCACCATAATGTCACATGCTCAACATAAAACATTTAAACTGATAAGCATAGGGAAATTGATAATAACAGGGATATCTAAGAATTACCAGCATAAAAAATGCATCCAAAAAATTGATTAAAAAAAGATAAACTCTGCAAATTCAATAATACCACTTCTTTGCACTCCTGCTCACTCCACAATGATGCAGATGATATAATGGAAAATAAGAGAAATCATAAATGATCAAGGATTTCCAACTTTGGATATTCAAAATATCCCAAGACACCTAAATAGGCACCATCCTAACTATAGAAAGGATCTTTAGGAGTTTGGAGGGAACTCTTTTAATGATGTTTCAGATGTCCTGGCATTTATAAGGTATATCTCAAAACCGAAAGAAAGACATGAAGATGTCATGATCATATTATTTATACTTTCTTTGGGATAATAACGTAATTTCTGACTCAAACATTCGTGCAACACAAAGAGCATACATTCTTTCAAAACTCTACTTGAAACGTGAAAGCATCCTCAAACATTGTCACCTAAGATTTCAAAAATTTGATGATCATGACTAGCACTTGTTGGCGGGCTTGCACTAGGAAGGCCACGATGGCACCCATGAAGATAATGAATGAGCTTTTGTGGAGGAAGAACACCCTGTGGTGCTAAGCGAAGGAATGTATGAAGATGAAAAGGTATCGTAAGAATATCTTCCTTGTCTCCTTTAATATGATGATCATCCAGATAAGGAAGACAATTTAGAGGGTGAATATCTATACTGTGATGATGTTGCTACTGATATGAATAAAGTGTTGAGCTCAAAATTTGAGGAAGTTAGCATTGTTCGCATCATTTAAGAGGCTACTAGCCTACTACATATCCAAAATAAGAATAACACGGTAACCCTGATACAAACTTGATCCTAATTCATTATTTGCACAAAGCAAAGGAATATCATATGTTGTGTGTTTTGAATCCAATCCTATCTATCATGAATATGAGCATACAAATGATATTAAAGAAAATTTCTCAAATTCAACTATGAGCCATTTGTTGTTCCCAAAACTCAATGTCAACACAGCTAATGTGATGTGTGATCAATCCAACCCCAAGGCAGAGAATGACAAGGCTGTTTATGAAGAGGATAATGAAGCAATTACTAAAGGGAGCATATCATATCAGCCTTTTGATGAGGGCTTAATTCTACCTTTATATTTTTTAATGATGAAATTATTACCTCTCCATTTGATGACAACTATGAAAAATAGGAAGAAAATCTAGCTCTGGAGACCTCAAGAGTCAAATGATATGCATGAGGGAAATTGCAGAAGTACAAAACACTATACAAGATGTAATGATAGGATTTTTCTTGTTCTAGAAAGTGCGAGAAAGGTTTTCTCACGGCAAACAGTAAGGTAAAACGAGAGGGTTAATGGGATCAATTTGTTTATGTTTAGTTATCATATATCATAGATGGCTTGACAACAAAGATTACTGGAAATTTCAGTGAAGAGCAGACTGTGTTTAATCAAATAGTCCACTGAAATTGCTCAAAGAGACCATGAAATCTTGGTTTCCATCTCTCTTCTCTGTGGAAGAAATGGGCATTCTCAAGATTCTCTTACATAATATGAAATTGTTGGAAATATGAGAGTGTTTGAAAATGGACCATTGAGTCCGGAGGTGATGGGGATCCCAACATATTTTCATTTGGATTTTAATGTGTCTCTATTTTTAACAATGATGAAACACAACAGAAATGGATATTGCAGTCTGGAGATGATGAATTGGTTACTTTTGATTATGGACTTCACTTTGGCATCTTTATCTTGAGAGTTTGGGGTTCTCAAGTGATCCCAAGAAGGATGTGTGTGCCCAATAGGAGAAATATGTTACCCCCTGGTTTGCATGAGGGTACCATAAGAAATATGTCTCTCAAAATTATCCCACAATTTGTGGACAGAGGAGATCGATGAAATGTTTGGATTTCTATTACTATGATCAACCTCTACTAGCTCCGATGATAGATATGACAGTCTGTGGGCTTTCTCCTAAATTAGAGACAAGTCTATGGTTTGAAAGACACTTATGGGTAGTTGGATTTCATATAGAATAAGATAACTAAGATAATTAATCCCATGGCTGGAACATCACCTAGTATAAGTGATGATCTTAAAACGAAGTGTAGCCTAGTGTGATGAGTAGATAGGGTATTGTATTGAGAAGCATTAGGGTGTTGTTTGAAATGTATAACCAAGATGTCACCCTACAACAGTGTTGTCCACAGGGATGATGGAGATATTAGACAATTGCAAAAACTAGGAAACATCTGATGTAGATCTTCCATGACTTATAACTTATAAGTTATAAGGCACTAGATGACTACTAGTTCTATACAATTATTGTGGGGCATGCATATCAAAGCCTAGTCAAGGGCGAACGTAAGGGAAAACAACAACCAGCTCGAAACTGAGATGTTAAAGAAACCAAATCTTGTATTTATTCGTGAAAGCAAAAATCAGATATCGAATCAAAATGTTTAAAGTAGATGACCTCAATGGACCATGTGGGCCCTCACATGAGAGCCACGTGCCTCACCACTCCATCTCCATAACATATCATGCAAGCATTGTGCCATGACACACAACGCTGCAACATGCTAATATGTTATGCCTATATGGGAAGTAGCTTTCTGTCTCACCCGTAGCCATCATTTTCATTTCTTCGAGCACATTGTTCCACCCCAAACCAGAGAATTACCATATCATCCCAGTTGAAAACATCAAATGGGAAGATCCACAGGGATTCATCAAAATCCCAGGTTATTTTGCAGGTCATGTGTTGTAGTGAGCTATACCAGGTTATAAGGTCTCCAGTGGGTTTTAGTCAAGTGGTAAAACCAATGAACTTTAGCATGTTACCAAGGTCACAACCCCCTAAAGGCATAGCTGTGTCAATTTGGCCAAAATAAAAAATGTTCGACTCTTGCATAATTTTGGAGACACCCCATACTTGATTTCTTATCTCCCTTTTCCTTTGGCTTCCCAAGGTTTCGTCCCTTCTCTAACCTATCTATGGTTTCCAAAAGACCTAGCAAGCTTGACTCTAAGGGGCCAAAACTTGGTTTTTCTCACTATGCCCAAAATCACAATTAACCACTCAAAACTGAAATTGTGACCTTCCCTTAGTCTATACACTTTTCCAAGTCGTTGGTCACAATTTGGAAGCATAGTCATTTGTCAAATATGATCTTATTTTTTGACCTGTGACCTGTGACCCATCTAAACCTATCACAAGCGACCAAGTGATTGCACATTTTTCTTATGCCAAGCGACAAGTCACAAGTCACACCTTTGGGCATGAGACTTGACTTATGATGTGCAAGTCACACCTTTTCTTATGACCTGTGACTTGACTTGTGTCCCCTCATTATCGGGGAGTAAATTCAATGAGGAGAAGAATTCAAGATTGCCCCATTATGGTTAGAGCTAATGCCCCAACTGCTCTATTAATTCTACTCCTCGGCACCAAGCTCAAAATGTCTCTCAAGGTAATAACAAATGTGGGTTCATGTCACCTGAAAGAAGTAGAACACTTAAAGAAAGAAAGTGGCCACTATAATAGTGTCAATTGCTGGCAAGCCTACGGTTTCAGCAAATGGGGAATATTTGAAATGACCCAAGGCTCCTAATATGGAAAATTGGATACAAATTTATAGGCTTAAAGGCATGGCTTCACCGAAACCTTACAAGGTAAGAGAATATGGACTACATCACTACCAATCCACACTGATAATGACCTCATGAATGTCAAGAAGGTATGCACCCTTGTATAAAATTCATAGTTCATAACATTAGAAATTTGATCCCTAGTTTAGATATTTTGTGTTTACAGAAGTTAACTATCTTTTTACTTCAAATGGTCCTAAATTCTATTTCCAATTTGGTCATATTATTTCTAGTCATATGGATGCCAAGAGGAAGATTGTTTCTTTATTTTCTACCATCCATTCTTCAGTTGTGGGGTGGGGCACAAACCCATTACAGAGTTGAATGTTCAACCTTGGTAACATTTATGCACCTACTGATGCTAAGGAAAAATGAATTTCAGAACTGGATGGCTAACAAGCTGGTCGATTCTCAGTGGCTAGTTTGCAGGAACTCCAACACAGTTGAACTCTAGATGATAATTAAGGTGTGTTTCCTGTCAGAATTCCCTAGGAAGAAAAGGTCACTAAGTGTTGAGATCACGAGAGATAAACAAGGATCAAATAGAACCAACAACACACCCTAAATCAATAAAAAAACTAATTTACACATAAAGAGAAGATAAGATCATGAACAAGAGAAACACCACATGCAACTAAAGAATTGGGCATAAGAGAGCACTTATCTCCTTATCAAACAATGTATTTGTACAATATTTGTACTCTAAGGTGGAATGCCCTCCCTAAGAGGGGTTACAGGCCCATTAATCTAGGTTGGTCCCAACCACCTAGATATAATATAATAAAGAGTTGACTAGCATAGATTTTATGAACTATGAATTGGAACAATACATGCTAGTCAATTAACATTAGGTGAACCCATGATCCTATAGACCTGTGGGTGGAAACTGCATCAAAAGAGTTGAGATCAGTGACCCTTTGCAAACAAGCAACATAGGCTTGTTAGTGCCAATATGAATCATTCTAGATAGCTTAGCAAGACTCACATCACCAACTACAATATCTAATACAAAAGTACCAACCCTTTGAATATATGAAGAATGTCTCCAAATAAGGTGGAGTGAATACCAAGAACATCACCATCTAAAACCAATATAGTCCAGTTTGCGAAGAACACAACCATATGTGTACCATAAGAACAATCCATCTAGTCCAACAGATGAAGTGTCCATGAGTCTTCAAGAAAACCCACAAAAGGGGCCAAGAAGGGGATCCTGATACCTTAGTTCAGTGGCCCTTATGGAAAATTCCACCAGCCATTAATCTCACATATTAACTGAATAACATAGAAAATCTTGTGCCAAGCAATTCTCCAGAACAAATAGTTTCAAGTGGGCCCTCCTAGGAAGCCCTAAAAGGGAAAGAATCCTGAAAACCATTCAACATTAGTGCAAATAAGATGATCTAAACACTTGTTGGTAAGTGTTTTAGCAAGCACTTGAATATTAGTGAAATCCTAGTGAAATGAGATAATCTGAAAAAGCATGATGGCAACCCTTAGGGAAATAATATCAAGCAAAAAAAATAGATCAACTCCAAATAAGGCTGGAAAAGACTACAATTACAAAAAATACCACCATGGGCTGCCAACACATGAAGACATACTGTTGGGTGCCAAATTTTCTGTAGTTAAGGTAGAATATGGACACAAAACAACCCTAAACAGGGAGTTTTCTAGCCAGAAAAAAACCTATAGAACAACCCCAAAACTTCTTCAATTCGACATTCTTCCAGCTATAAAAAATACCAGCAAGATCAAGAAGAAAACCTAATAGGAACAAGTGCACGACCCTAGTGTAATCTTAAATAGGAGGGAAAAAGAAAAAACCATAGCAAGTGCACATTAAAAACAAAAATATGGCCCATCTAATATATGAAATAAACCATGTAGGATATGTGTGAAACAATCATGTAATAAGTGTTCCAAGGGATGAATGATCAGCCCAATGGGACACACAAGATACAAGGACAAGTGGTTGACAATTAGCAACTGTTGCTAACACTTGGATGAAATTAGAAACTGTTGCTAACATGAACTGTTTGTAGTTCTCAATGACTTCGGTTATGTAAAATCCACTCCATCAATTTCTTGCCACCAAAGGAAAAGGACTGACCCTATCCAAAGGGCTATTTACCAAAAGCATAGTGGGAATTTTGAGTCAATGGGACTGATATTAAAAATAACTAAGGAAATTGATGTGGTAGGGACAAGTAGGAAAGTTTTTTGATGCAAAAAATATATTTTACCATGAAAAAACACTATTTTTTTCCACTACAAACTGAGGAACTTCCAAACAATTACCTAACTGTAAGGTTCTACTTTTGTATTGATTTTCATCTCCTTTCAATTTGCAGTCAGATTAAGGAAAATGTGATATTGACCATACAAAAACATCTTATAGTAGTGGCTTGCAACCTTGCCTTTGACGTACAAATATTATTCATTGCATTTTTTACACACCAAACATACATTTAGTAGAGCTCTACTCTACTACAAAGCCTCCAAATGTACTAGAATTTCACTTGTAAGTGTTTCATAAATTATAAAAGACACTTGTGTTAGTAATGGTTTTCTATGTTGACAAAAGTGGATAGCTAATATAGCCCCCAATAGGTCTCAAGTCCTACCAAGTGATATGCCCCATGCTTTTGAATGTACACAGAGAACACAATGATAGTTGGAGCTAGGTACATGTCCTAGGTTACTTTTCCCAAATAGATACCCCCCACTCATGGTTTCTAAGCTGAAGGCCACTGAATTGAATGTCAGTAAAGGTTCCTTTGTAATGCTAAATCTGGGGTTGTTGGACTCATCATAATAAGAGGAATCCCTTTGTGGAGGCTTCTAATTCAAAAGATCTATTCAAGTTGGTCTTGAATTCAATCTACAAAGTGCCCATCAACCATTGGTAAGCATTAGCAAGCTTATATTCCTAGAAGGGTTTGGAATGATTCCACTTCTAATCCTTACATCAAAATAATTTTATCTACATTGCTAGCTTGAATTTTCATTTTGAATTATTTTGAATATGAAATTGTGACTAACAACCTCCAACCAGAAAACACAATATAGAAACACTACAGAAAACCAAGCACACTTTCAGAAGAAAGCAGTAGTAACATACATTTAATCACTCTTCAGAAAGTCATTCCTAGCCAAAGACAATTTTTTTTCAATGCTCTATACTCCCCTATAGAGACAAACCATGTCCCTAAATCATCACAAGGGGAAAGTAGCTATACAAAACATCTCTACACACATAAATGTATATATGAACAAAGTAAACATTGAATAATGAATTACTCACTGTACATTCCAGCTCTCCAGGCCTCTGTGGAGGAATAGGAGCTCCTAAACTATGTTGGGGAAGCATCTGAAAACATATGAATAACAGTCAACAGATCAGTAGAATACACTAGAGAAAAGATGGTGCTAGAGTATATTTAATTAACCACAAAAACTTAACTAAAGAAGAGCTCAACGTCAGCATCAAAGATTTTGATAAATATACAAAACATTGTAGAAAAATTACACTGAAATATAAAGGAGGCTCCAACTTACCCCTGAATAGCCAACTAAAGGTTGATTATTGGCGGAAAATGGCATAACAGCTGGTGGCATATTTACTACTACATCATGAAATAAAAATTGATATGTAATTTTAGTTACATTAGTTATTGCAAGGTTGCAAAATATGGCAATGGGAAAGTTTAACAAAATCCAACATCCATACTTCTCTAATCAAGCTAAAACTTACATATCCTATCAGGATGATTGAATCAGCAATTTGATCCAAATTTGCAGCTACACAAAATATTAAACCAAATCAGGTAAAATCAATGAGTACACTTTGTATAAAAAATATGCTAATCAACCTGTAAGATTTCAATAAAACATATGCTTGTTTTAAACTAACACTATAATAATATTATCACTCCATTTACTCATACATATATAATGACATGAATAATAATTTTAGAATTCCCTTCATGATTTGATAAAAGAAAGGCATCACATTGTAAAATTACCTCCTTGTTTTGACATAAAATGGGCAATCTATCTCACCCTGCAAAATCATAGCATCCAAATTAATTAGAGAAAAACAAAATCAAAGCATTCTCAGAAGTGAAAAACACTAACAACAAGCCCGAACAATCTCAATTCAAAACAACAAGTGCATACTACAGACAGAGAAGGCAATGAAGCCAACCAGATTCTAATGAATTACATGAAGTAGAACACATAAGGGAAATCCAGCCTAGGTTTCTGTCATTGGAGAGATCTAGAAAACACTCATAACCATATAACATAGTACCTCAAGGTGACTTTGAAATGAAAAAAAATTAATTGGAAATTACTGATGACAAAATCCTTTATCCATGCATTAAGCAATAGATAAATCCAAACAAATACTCACAGGTCTAATTGGTAATCCCTTGGAATTATGCATGATAGCAAGTTTTATAGGTGTGACCTCTATTTTCCCATTTACAACTCTAGAAACCACTTGTTCCTCTATTCCTCAGATACAACAACATCCCCATGCACTTTGTGCTCGAATATTTTTAAATATCCTCCTATCTTTTGGATGATCAAACTTGCAGTTAGCATGATACATGCAAATACCTATCTTAACAAAACACTGAGATCCACAACAACAAATTTAGTAAGCCAATAGTTCCAAAAGAAAGAATATAATCTAATTAAAAACAATTGTAGAACATGAAAACAGAAAACTGATCATTGAGTATCTTACAACGTACTGAGGCTCACCAAACCTCCCTAGTAGTGAAACAACAACATCTTTGACTTACAAAATCAAGAGCATATAAATTCAGGGACTAATTACATACATATTAAATGGAAGACAAAAAATAATGGATGAAAACACAGAGTGACTTGAGTACCTCACTCCCATCAAAATTCTCCTCTGATTTTAAGGTTGCCAACCTATCTTTTGGATGGTGGAACTTGCATTTTGAACCAAATTTTCAGATGCCAGTTTTCATATAGTACCGAGTTCAATAATATGAAAATCAACAACACAACAAAAATATAAATTAAAAAACATCAAAATAAATCAAACATTACAAACAAAAGCTAAAATACAACAATATTAGAAGGATGTGTGCTACAAAAAAATAAAATAAAAATTCTTTGTTTAACTTACATGACACTCAGGCTCACCTGACCTCTCCGATGGGAGCTCATTGCTTGTGGCAACATATGGCACCTGGAGCCATACAAAACATGTAAAATTATTGGTACCATCAGAATTAATCATGTATTATAAAATGGAGCAACCTTGTTGCCGATCTTACAAGATTGGATATACTGAATCAAAAGTTACAACAACCTCACAATTTACTCAGGCATTCTTTAGATTGAAATTTACAGTAAACATGTATATACCTAATAGGAAATTCATTTGATAACACTGCAAACAGTAGTTCAATATGGGGCTTAAAAAAAAATCAAAGCTACAAATCTGTAGGTGGAAATAATAGAGACAAAAAGACAACAATAACTGTAAGGCTATTATTCTTGCTACAATCTAAATGTCAAGGATGAAAAACCAATTGCGTAAGGATGGTAAGACCTATACCATATGAGAGAATTATAATTAAGCCCATGATTGGGAATTTTATTTGTTAAGGGAATAAATGTTTAATAGAAACAAATTACTCCCTAATACAACTAAAATGCATTATCTAAAGCATAAGTTTAGTTACACTATTTAGGTGCAGATAATCTTAATACCTTGACATAAAAATTTAATAACATATTAAAAATTTCATGTGGTAATCAATTTCCACAACACAATCCACTAATAACATATCTCGTTAATAAGTTTGCTAGATTGGAAGAAAGATGTCTATTTACTTCACGAACATAGATGTGCAATCAAGTGTGCTTATATTTATTATCTGGATTTTGATGCTAATTAGATTGGGACACACACAAACAGTAACAAGTACTACAACATAATTTCTAACATATAATTCTTGTGATATCCAAGGATCTCTCAATTTTGTCAATTTAATCTAGTCCAGGTGAAAAAAATGGAACCTAGACAAATTGTCTCATACTTCCCACATCATTGTCACTAATCTTATTTATACGTGCCCAAAAATAAAGAAAGTCCCTACAGGTGTGGCAGTACTTAAAATAGAATCAGAGAAATACATATGCCTCAATCTATAACAATAAGAACCTCATCATTTCTTAGATAAAATTCACAATCTATTAGAGTTGGCCTGTGAAAACAGTCAAAATATCCATTAGGCTTCGAGATTTGTGCCCACTTTGGGACATCGTGCTTGAAAGGAGGGTAAGTAACTATAACTTTACTAACACCATAACGAGTTTGTTGTTTAAGCTTATAAGTGACCAGAGTTGAAGATGTTTCTTCTTATACATTCATTTCATACCTAAAACTTCACATAATAAAAAACTCATATAATCATCGACATACCATGACTGCTTACAAGAAGAATGCTTGCCTACGTGGATTACAGTGCAGTTGGGTGCATAAGATAAGTATAAGGACACAAGGCCGAAGTTCACAAGTATGGGAATTCACAGGAGAAAGATTGTTGGCTAGCCAATCAAACCAAATCTACACAAATAACCACTCTGCAAATGAAACTAGAACCACAACATCCCACTTTCAAACTCTGACATCACTAAAACAATGCTTGCAATAATGTTGCAATCAACATGTAATAATAAAATAGCATAGGACATCTACATGTTAATGGAGACTCATAGCAACACAATGCTTCCAGGCATCTAAAAAACTGACATCAAAATTGTTTGTTTCCCCTATAACTCTATATACAAAATCTGAATATGAGCCTGCATATATATTTTGTTTGAGCATGACAAGCTACAGGATTTTATTCAAGGCATCATTGCTTATTTTACATCAAATTATAGCAAGCCATAACTAGGTTGTTGGTTGTCAAACATATGCTTATCTTGCATCATAAAAAGAAAAGATGGTTGCCATAATAAACCTTCAAATATCCATGCAAGCATATCCAATGAATTACATAAGAGTTATATGGCACCAAATAGAAAAATAGATAATTTACTTCCAATGCATGCTATAGGAAATACAACTCCACCACATAATATATTCAAATATAGCATGCAACCCAAGGAAAGAATGGATTTGGGTTGCAATGCCACCCATCCAAATAAGGAAAACAAGTAGACTAATGGCCATTTCCAACGGCTTAACCATATGATCAAGAATTCCTCTACTCAACAGATTTCATCCTACATGTGGCCATTCGAATTTATATTGGAAATGACAGAGATCCGAAGGAATTGAATGCCAAGAATATAAACTTAATCAATAACCCATTTCCACCATACTTCAACAAACAACACAGGCTAGTATAAATCTTTTCATGGCCCCCAACTCAAGACCAAGGCCGAGTTTTGCCATGATATTTCTTCAAAAGTATGCCCAACCAACTGGATATATACATATACAAATAGAGAAGCTACAACCAATACAATAATCGCTCCATCACCCTCAAAACACAAGCATAAAAATGGTTCACATGGCTGCCAGAGTGTTCAATACCATGGGTATGGAAACTACAACCATATAAAAGTTATTTCCCCATTGCCATCCAAAACGCGGGTGAAATAAAATGGTTCAAGGCTGCCAACAATCTCAAGGTCATGGGTTTGTGCATTGGCCAAAGGATAAGCCAACGGTTTGAATGGTAAGTGGAATGAGGGTTTCCCAAGTCAAAAAAAGGAAAATAGAAAAGGCTAGGGAAAAATAAATTTCCAAATTTTCATGGAAGAGAATAGATGCTATACCCATGATATAGATCCCATGCAAGATGGCCAAGTGAAATACTTTGCATGGCTTGGCTCATGGGTTTGCAAATAGACTTTAATAAAATGATAAGAGGTCAAATTTGTGGAAGAAGAGCTGAAAATAAATAGGCTAATTGAGGGAAACAAGGCACCAAGTAAACACTTCAAACTCATGCCAAAAAACATTCGAAATGCAAGAGATAAATGGCAGTTTAAGAGCCAAAGAGCCTACCTTATTTTCTTTCGGAGGTGGTTGGACTGCTTTCCCCTTCTTTGATGAGCTTTCCATGGCATCCACTACCTTCAACCACGAAATAGATACCCCAAGAGGCTGTGTTTATGTGTGTGAAATTAGGCCTCAACTAACTTATGGTTTTGGGATAAAACCAAAGAGGGATGAGATAAAAAAAGAAAAGAAAATATGGCCTCTTCTCTTCACAACTGAGACCTTCCAACAAATTCACCTATGCCTTAAGAAACCACCAAGAAAATGGGTATCCGATGGTGCAAGAAGAGGTGTGGTATGGACATTACAAAGGTAAGGATGATGGACAAGTGTTGGCCGCTCCTCCCCAGAGCCAACCTACTTTTCATCCAGAGGTGGATGGACTACTTTCCCCATATTTGATGAGCTTTCCATGGTGTCCGCTGCCTTCAACAACGAAATCGATACCCTAAGAGGCTACATTTATGTATCTTAAATTGAACCTCAACTAACTTCTAGTTTTGGGATAAAACAAGAGAGTGCCAAGCTAAACAACAAAAATATGGGCTCTTCTCTTCAAAACTGAGACCTTCCAACAGATGTGCCTATGCCTGAAGAAACCACCACAAAAAAGGGTATCCAATGGTGCGAGAAGCGATGTGATATGGGCATTACAAAGGTAAGGATGATGGCCAAGTCCAGGTCGCTCCTCCACATCAATGGAAATATTCGTATGTGCCTTTTCTGTAGGTTTTAACCCCATACAGAAATTAAATGCATACGAATTCTAAAACACTGAAAATAAAAAATGCGAGAGCATAACACATAAAACACATATACACAGAGATTTTCCCCTAGATCCCAAAACTGAGACTACCAACTTGATTTTTCATTATGTTTGTTTCAATGTTACAATACATATTTATACATGCCGAAGCATCCAATATCATGGACAGAAAACCATCATGTCCAAAACCATGGACCGAAAACCATCGTGTCCAAAACCATGGACCGAAAACCATTGCATCCAAAACCATGTGCGAAAATCATGCACAAAACCATAGGTGGGTCCACCCAACCTAACATATGGTCCAAAACCAAATTTTTCCAAGGCGCTACCCCAGACCCCATAGAGTGAGTTTACCTGCACCCCTCAAACCCCCTATGAACCCCCCGCTACGCATTTGGCGCAACGAAGGGGGGGCTCCATCCCCCCAATAAGCCCCCAGTTAACTACGTGGGATAGTCGTGGAAAGAATATAACACAACCCAACATTCTCCCGCTTGTTGTTTTCTTTCCACAGGGGGGCACAAGAGAGCTTAGTCATTTATCTAGCCCTACAATGCCCATTCTTTCTCTACACCAAGAGAACTTCTCAGAGCTCACAGATTTTGTCAATGCATCTGGAGTATTCTTCAAAGTGTCCACCTTTACCAGCAACACCTTTTTTTCTTCTATCATATCCCTCACAAAGTGATACTGAACATCAATGGGCTTTGTCTTTGAATGATATGCAGGGTTCTTTGCCAAGAAAATTTCACCTTGGCTGTCACAGTTTATCCTTATAGCTCCCTGTACTAACCCCATACTTGAACACATTCTCTACAACCAAACTGCTTCCTTGCTTGCATGAGTGGCTGTCATGTGTTCTGCCTCTGTAGTTGATAGTGCCGCATAAGATTGTTTCTTACTCATCCAACTGACTGCACCTCCAAATAGGTTAAACACATACCCACTTGTAGATCTTCTCTGATCCAGATCTCCAACCTAGTCTGCATCAAAAAAGCCATGAATATCCAACACTCTGTCCAATCCTGGTCTTCCTTGTAGCACAAACCATAATCACTAGTGCCACACAAACACCTGAAAACTTGCTTCACTGTTGTCCAATGCTCCTTTCCTGGTTTTGACATAAGCCTTCTTAATACTCCCACTGCATGTGCAATGTCTGGTCTAGTATAGACCATTGCATACATTAAGCTACTGATTGCACTTGCATATGGAACATGGGACATGTCCTCTTCCTCTTCTTGTGTCTTGGGACACTGTTCAGCAGATAAATTTACACCTACATGAATAGGAAGCTTCATCGACTTACTATCCTGCATATTAAACCTCTGCAGTGTTGTCTCCACATACTTCCTCTGGTTTAACCAAAGCTTCCTCTTTTCCAGGTCTCTTTTAATTTCCATGCCCAAAATATAGTTTGAAGCACCAAGATCTTTCATGTCGAATTTGGAGGACAAATGGGTCTTCAAATCCTAGATAATTTCTTTGTCATTTCCAACCAGAAACATATCATCCACATACAAGACCAGATAAATAACATGGTCACCAATTGATTTAAAATACACATAGTGATCTACTTTCCTTCTAGTGAAGCCAAGTCCCCGTATAAATGTATCAAATTTCTGATACCACATCCTTGGTGACCGTTTTAACCCATACATGGACTTCTTTAAATTTCATACTAGTTCTTTCTTACCCTTCACAGCAAAACCTTCAGGTTTCTTCATGTAGATCTCCTCTTCCAGATCCCTGTGAAGAAATTTTGTCTTCACATCCATCTTTTCTACCTCAAAATCAAAAGCAGCAGCAACAGATAATAGTAATATAATAGAATTTACGTCGGCAATAGGAGAAAAAATATCACCAAAATCAATTCCTGGCACCTAGGAATAACATTTTGCTACCAACTGAGCTTTGTATTTCTCCACCTTTCCTTCTGCATTTGTCTTCTTCTTGAACACCCATTTGCTGCCAATGGGTTTCCTTCCAGGCGGCAACTCCACCAGATCCCAAGCCTCATTTTGGTGCAAAGATGCCATTTCATCAACCATGGCCTCTTTCCAGCGTTTTCTGTCCTCTGAATCTACTTCTTCCTTCACAGTTCTGGGATCATCATCAGTAATAGATAAAGCAAAATTTGAAGAGAAAGTAGATGGACTATACCTTTCTGCCTGCCTTCTTTCTCGAACTGATCTTCTCACACCCAGAGTTTGTGGCTCTTCATCTTCTGATTCCTCATCTATTATAGAGTTTGATTCTTCCTCCTTTAGCTCAAACTCTATCTTCTCAGGTTCCTTTGGTTAGACTTCATGTTTAATAACATATTTCATCTCTCTGAACACCACATCTTGGCTATACACAACCTTCCTTGTTACTGGGTTCCAAAGCTTATAACCCTTTAAACCATCCTTATACCAAATAAAGATTTACCATCCAACTTTGTTCTTTTCTCCTTTGGAACATGTACATATGCGTCACATCCAAATACCCTCAGATGTGAAAGAGAGGATTTCTTACCAGTCCATACTTATTGTGGAGTCTTATCCTCCAATGCTGATGAAGGTGACCTGTTGACCAAGTACCATGCAGTCTCCACTGCCTCTTCCCAGAATTCATGTGCTAACCTGGCACCACTGAGCATGCTTCTTGCCCTTTCCATCAATGTCTTATTCATTCTTTTTGCAGCTCCATTTTGCTGAGGTGTATATGGAGTAATCTTTTGCCGTGCTATACCACACTTCTTACATAATTCTTCAAATTCCTTACTGCAAAACTCTCCACCGTTATCTGTCCTCAGCACCTTTAT
Organism: Pinus tabuliformis; assembly: GCA_031772625.1. Classification (NCBI taxonomy): domain Eukaryota; kingdom Viridiplantae; phylum Streptophyta; class Pinopsida; order Pinales; family Pinaceae; genus Pinus; species Pinus tabuliformis. The sequence goes on from CM062814.1 coordinate 723,321,000, forward strand.
CTTCTTCTCTGTTTGGTTTTCCACGAGAGCCTTAAATTCTTTAAACTTGTCAAAGACTTCAAATTTCTTCTTAAGGAAATATATCCATGTATTCCTTGAGAAGCGATTTATAAATGATACATAGTATGCAGACTTACCTAGTGATAGAACCTTCACAGGTCCAAACACATCATTGTGCATAAGCTCTAATATCTGTTTTGCCCTCTTACCACCAGAGGGGAAACTCACCCAATTCTACTTCTCATATACACAATTTTCACATAAATCAAAATCCAGAAAGATATTACTCATACCTTCTACCATACCTTTACCATGAAGTATTCGAAGGCCCTTCTCTCTAATATGTCCCAGCCTTTGACGCCACAGCATGATCTTCTCTCCAGAGACCAATAGATTTTCTACTCCACTTTCAGGAACCACAGAACTGTTGCACCCATCAACAACCATGCTACCTTGCAACTTGTACAAAGTTCTAATTCGAACTCCCCGCATCAATACCAGTGCTCCTTGAACCATCTTGCAGGTATCCTTCTCGAACACTATTTTTACACCTGTATCATCTAACGTGCTTACAGAAATCATATTTCTAGCCAATGTAGGAATATGCAGAACACCCGGACGTTCTAACCCTTCCACCTTGCAACTTCAACTTTATTTTTCCGTTAACAATGATTCTAGCCTTCCTATCATCCCCTAAGAAGACATCACCACTAGTGTATTTCTCATACTCGCAGAACCACTCTCTATGGGGAGTGAAGTGAAAGGATGCACCTAAGTCAATCAACCATGCCTCATGATCTACATGTGTACTTGAAGAAGCTAAGTACACGTCCCCACCTTCATCTGAGGAGGTTTTCACCTCTACAGAAGGAGCATCATCAGATCCCTTTTCTTTATCAGGAGCTTTAGATTTATAGTCCCTTTTGAAGTGCCCTTCCTTTCTGCATTTCTAGCACACCACCTTTACAGGTTTTCCTAGAGATTTAGATCTCCCTCTAGATTTATATCTCCCACTCGATGACTTATTTTTGTTTCTATTCTAAGACCATCCTCGTATAGACAAGGCATCACCATTCTAGCTCTCCATATTTTTCCATCTCATCTCCTCCATCAACAAGGATGAGACTATTTCATCAAACTGCAAGGCAGTTGCATTGCTACCTATTGCAATAACTAGACTATCCCACGAATCTGGTAGAGAACACAACAAACTGATGCACTTATCTTCATCTGAAATTTAAATATCAATAAATGCTAACTAACTTACCACGGTATTAAATGCATTCAGATGCTCTTCCACTAAGTCTCCATCTTTCATCTTCAGGTTATACAACTTTTGCAAGAACAATTTATTAACCAGAGACTTAGATTGGTACAAAGTCCCTAACTTCTCCCACAAATCCTTCGTCGTAGCTTCCCCTGATACATTCAACGATACTGAATCTAAGACACACAATCGTATTGTGCTCTTTGCCTTCCGATCCAACTTCTTCCATTCTTCATCGGATACTCCCATTGGTTTAGTACCCAGATCTACCGCGATCCACTGATCTTTATCCACCAATAGATCCTCCATCTTGAGTTTCCACAACTCAAAACTTTTACCATTAAATTTCTCGATCTTTATCTTTCCACTTCTTGCCATCTTCTTTCACCACTAGAATTGATCTCAGAGATCTCCCACTGAAGAGGGTCTACCACAAGCCCGAGCGAAACCCCTCAACAACAAAGGCATCCCCTTGAAGCCAAAACAACTCTAATACCAAATGTAGGTCTTAACCCGATACAGAAATAACCTGCATACGAATTCTAAAACATAGAAAATAAATAATGTGAGAGAATAACACATAAAACACATATACACAGAGATTTTCCCCTCGATCCCAAAATCAGGACAACCAGCTTGATTTTCATTATGTTCCTTTCAATGTTACAATACATATTTATACACGCCGAAGCGTCCAATACCATGGACCGAAAACCATCGCATCTAAAACCATTGATCGAAAACCATCGCATCCAAAACCGCGTGCGAAAATCATGCACAAAACCATAGGTGGGTCCACCCAACCTAACATAGGGTCCAAAACCAAAATTTTCCGAGGCACTACCCCGGACCCCATAGAGTGGGGTTACCTACACCCTTCAAACCCCCTGTGACCCCCCCGCTACGTAATTAGTGCAACAAAGGGGGGGAATATGCCCCCCCTATAACCCCTCGGTTAACTACGTGGGCTAGTCATGGGAAGAATATAACACAACCCAACATTTTCCTATCTCCATAACGATTTTCATGATACCGCTAATGAATTCTCTGACCACATCTACATAATATTCTGAGGGTTTGGTGCACATGATTAATCTTCTTCTTCGCGTACATTCAGGGAATGTAGTAATCTTCTCTTTCATATGAAATGGGGTTCTAGTGTCGAATATTTGGTTGGCTGAAGGTCCAATTGTCTTAAGTTTAGGGCTTTTCGAGCTGGAAATGGCTAGGTTGACATGGGAACCTGAATCTCTGTAAAATGGCCTCTGGGATTGGAATTTTTTTATGGTGCTCCTCAATTAGGTGATCATCCTTCTGGTGGTGAGGGACTCCATTCCAGTTAGCTGGAACAAATTGTATCCAAAACCCTGTAAATTGGGCAATTTAGGATGACATCTGAATTCGAGATTATATTCTACCCACCGATACTCTATTATAATATGAAGACTCTAGTCATGTTGCTGAACTGAACTTTTGTGATAAATATTAATGGAGATCCATTGAATAAGTTTTTAAAAGTACATAAATGCATCCCACGGAACATCCATTCACTTCATGTAAGAAACAATCCTAAAATTTTCAAAGTTTATTATTATAATATAAGGACTCGCTGGATTGAACTTTAGATATAAATATCAATAAAGGTTTTTTTGTATATTCATGTACATCCATACATCGAAGGGACCATCCACTTTTCAAAAAAAAATCTTCTTAAACAAAGTTTAAGAATAATGTTTCAACCGAATTTTGTTGCATGGATATTTTGTAAAATGTAATTTGATTATCATTTTGAAGAATTTTGCAAAATAGTAATCAAAGATTTTTTCATAAAATGAATTTGATAAAATCTTAATATTTATAAAAAAAATAATTAAATAATGTGATGAAGTCATATTTTAAAAATTATTTAATTTTCTACATATATAATCATAAATTTAATTAAAATTTATTGAAAAGTTTAGCCATTTATAAAAATCTATTTGAATTTTTTTAATTTAGGTTGTGATAAAAATGTGAAGAAAATAATAATTTATCAATTTTATACTACAAGTTAGTGTAAAACTTAAACTAATATTAATCATTGCAATAAAAAAATTGATGAAAGCTGATTAGAAGCATGAACACCATACTTTAATTAAAGTCCTTTGCTAGAAAACTATATATTATGGAGCAATGGAACACATAAAATATTGCAGAAATATAAACACAGAAAAGGCATAAAACAAGAGAGACACAGATATACGTGGTTCACCCAGTTTGGGCTACATCCACAGAGAAACAACCAGTCCTTCCTTTTATATTATCCAGCAAAATGAAGAGATACAACCTACAGCAGATCTGCTGTAACACCCTCTTCGCTCTCAATCTCCTCTCTCTTTTTCACTCAGAATACAGATCTACATAGACACAATACAATTCCCTCATATATAGTGAGGGGTTGCCTTCTAAGGCAAAAAACCCTGAATTAAACATAACTTCTATCGTCAAATCTCTGCCTAATGAATGGCCCAGATTGACTAGAAATTACTATACTTTTACAAGGCAATTTTACATATATTCTTAGCTTCGAGGGCGCTTCCCGTGAATCCCCCCACCAGGGGGGGGCTCCACAAAGGTCACAGTCGGCCCCCCCTGGATCCCCCCTGCAGCGAATATTTTTCGTGTGGTGTTGCCGCCCCATTTTGAACTGGGATCCAATGTGGCGATACCTTTGAATACAGAAGATAATCAGGCTCCACACCCAACATCCTTTATGTCTTTTAGTCACTTTGGTTCAACATGATTAAACTTATGATATAGGACTTCCCAAACATATGGTAAAACCAAACCAAATCAAAACTAATTAAGATATATAAAACATGTATGGTCATCTTTGGTACTAATGTCTCCTCCTATGGTAACTTCCAACCTAAGGGTTGCTTACTACTCACTAGAGATGCACTGGACAAGAAATGGTGAGGGACTCTTTTACTCTATTTAGGGGGACGGAAAAAAGGGGGTTTTCTATTTCCTTGTGCTCGGATTTGGACAGGTGCTTGCTAAGTGTTACAGATCCATTTGGGCACATAAACCCCAACCTACATATTAGTACTATTAGGGCCCATTAAACCTTAATTCAGTTGTTACATGCCCTAAAGAAGTAGGCCATCAGAATACCTAGCTTCCCAACGAGTTTCATGACCAAAATAATCTAGAAACTACCTCTAAGAAGATCAGCACAGGTAGGCCTTCATTAGGGTGCGTTGCAATGCAAACCATACACTGACAGGGTGCTATGCAGTGCACTTGGTCCCTCTTTGGCCTGCGCTGGGTGAATTTGAGCGAATTTCCATTGGGGTTTGAAAGATTCCTTATCCATTGGATGCCTCTAGAAGTTTCTCAAACCTATCTACTCCTTTGAGCTCGTATTTGGATGAGGAAGGGAGTTAAGGAACATCAATCCCTTATCCCTTCCTCCATGGAACTAAATTCTAAGTTTGGGAGGGCATTCATTATCACCATTTATGGCATAACTTCCTTCATTCACCTATAAAAAGACCACTCATCTAAGTGATCAGGGGCTGGAAATTATTGAATTATAGGGAGATGTTGTTAGTATGAGACTTGAGTTTATTTGTATTGATGTCAAAATGTCTTGCTTGTTATGAGGAGTGGAAGGGATTGAACTGGAGGAGTGATGTTGAATTGAGCAATGGGTTGTAACTCTTTATTTTACTAATAAAGTTTTCAAAGCTTTTTCCATATTCTTGTGTTATTCATTTATGCGTTCATATGTATATCATGTACTTGATTCCATGCTATGTTTAGTCAATAGATCATTATCGTATGCTTTGATTGGTTGTTGTCTTCTGTGTGTGTGCAGGTACTCTTCAAGAAGATTAAGTACAGAGAGGAGAAAAAAAATTGGTCAAGGGAGATAAGGAGCAAGTGAATGCTACAGGTAGGCTTATTTGCCTCTTATTTAATCTATTGATCATAGGAAAAGTAGAGAACTCTTTAAACTGTTGTTCTAGACTTAGCTACTAGTCTAGGGGTTTAAGCATTTATCCATAGACACTAAAACTTCCCAAAACAAATTGGAAACTCCACTGGGGACCGATCATCCATCCTAGTAGCTTATCAGCCTCTTAAGACATTTCTACATACTATACTTGTGGTCGTTCATTGAATTTCAGTCTTCTATCATTGAAAATTGAGCCAAAACTGTGACAAATTGTCTTCAAATTTGCTTACTGTCACCAGCACAGTCCAATGAAGGACACAATGTGCTGCAATGCACTTCCCGCATAGACCTAGTGTGCTTCAGTGCACTGTCTCTCACTGTTGCCTGTGCTGATCCCTTGAGGGTTAGTTTCCCATCTAGGAGTTGAAGTTTTTGAGCCAATTTTCTCCTATTTGAATGATTTCTGAATGTTAATGATGTTTTGTTTCTAAAAATAATGTTTCATCTCCTTACCTGGCCCTACTTAGACTATGACTAATAAATGTTTCTTATGTATTTATTTTATCATTTTCAATCTATAGTCGAAAGTTAGTTTTTTGATCAATTGATCTTTGGCGAAAGAAAGTGTTGTAAAATCATCCTTTCCTTCAAAAATTGAATTGTCATCAAATCTTCATTCATGAAAAATCAATTTATTGATGTGTGCAAATGATTAGTCTTTTCGTTGAAAGTGTCGTAATTCCTCATTTCTTTGAAAATGAAAGTGTCGTAAAGTCTTCCTTTCCTTGAAAAGAAATTATCGCAAAATCGTCCTTTTTATGAAAGGAGATTTTTGATCGATTGTGCATATTTCCTTTTTGTTCGTTCACATTAAGGGAAATTCTAAAGAAATACATGCATGTTGCACTGAAAACATTTGTGTGTGTTGATAAGGAATAGTGTAGGGAATTTCATTTAGATTGTGCTCTTTGCTCTTTGATAAAAAAGAAATCTAATTGTTTTATCCCTAAGTAGCTAGGATTTTCATCGTTAAATTCAATGGAAAGAATGCTTATCATGATAGTTGAATTTCTAGGAATTTCATAATACATCATGTGGTGAACTTGAAAGGAAAATTCCTAAGCAAGCTCAATTTAAAATAAACATCAATTTACCTAATGGAGCATTGTCATTAACGCAAACATTTAGTGGTTCTAGGCTAGAGACCTGTTCCAGAGTCGTAACACAATGTAGCTGTCGCTAACTTGTCTGCAATACATTCCGAATGTGATACCTCTTTCCACGTACATGAGTATATCGTAGCTCATCCACGTACCTTCGGGTATATAGGGCAGTGTTACAGTACGTAAAGTATATGGGAATGCTCTCACTGTGCGGTTTTGCATTAGACAACGCTTATATGGACTGGGCCTCCATGTACCTTTGGGTATATATGGGAGGACAAATCTAGGTTTCTATCCATCCTTAAGTAACCAAGTCGGTCACCTTGCAAATGTGATAGACCGAACACAGTATTCAGGGAGATTGCCTGCTCGTACTTCTTGGTTCGCCACGAGGTATTCTGCATTTCATAGTTTCCTGCTAAACCTTTTGCCTAGTTATCCCTTTTTGTTTATTTAGTTTTTGATAATAAAATTAATCAAAAATCATGGAGGAACATCAACCCCTACCCCATCATTCATGGAGAACAGCGAGCAAACCGCCTTTGCCTCCCGAACATACACCAATTCAGGCAAAGCAGTCTCATTGAACTAAGTTTAGTACACCAAGAACTCCTAGTTGTTCATCTGAGTTACCTAAATCATCTATTTTGGTAAGGACAGAGACTCCAGTTACTCCAACTATTTTTGGTACATATGTTCCTGAAGAAGAAGTTTCACAATTACCTGAGGATATTAGCATTGATCCTAGTGAAACAGTAACTCAAGTTGTTCAACCACAAGTTGATCCTCAACTTGAGATTGCTCAACAAGAAATTACTTCTAAATTTGAATCAGTTCAACTAGAAGTTAATCAAGAAATAATCCCAGTTCAAACAGAAGTTACATCTGAACCTGAAGTTGTTAAGGAACCTCTCACTGAAACTGTTATTCATTTACCAGAACATCTGGACTTTGAAGTTGAACACTCGGAAATTATTACTTTACCAGTTACTCCTCAAATGTCAGTAACTATTGAAACTTCAACTTCACCAACACAGGAAATCTTTTATGGACCTGATGATGAAGTTCTTCCACTAGGTTTGATTGCCATAGAGGAGTAATTGGAAGAAGAATCCACATCTGGAACCTCATGTCATTTTGGAACTGGGCTTTATCTTTACCCAAGTACTCCTGATTTCTTTGCTTCATTTGGTCCTGCTTCTTTTCAAGTACACATATAATCTCTAGGACAACTTTTGGGTCAGTTAACTATGGCTGAACAACCATTAACATCTCACACTGTATCATCTGATGCAACTGTAGTAGATTCGTTTGTTGTCATTTCTTCAATGTTTTCTACCCCACCTGAGTCACACTTGTATGGTGAATCATCCATCTCAATTGGTTACCAATCATTATCTGGAACCCAATCAGGGGTTGCTTCTACACCATGGTCATCACCCATGTCCTCAACTAGAATTTTACTAGCTTCTTCTCTAATGGGAACTCAACAGTTTGATCCTGCATATTAGTATCATGCTGGGCAATTTGGTCAACAAAGACCTATGTATCCATTAAATACTATATTGCCACCATAGGGAGAGCAATATGCTTATTCACCGTATCCTCCTTATTTCAGGGGACTACCATATGGTAATATCCCATAGTATTCAGGTCAACCTGGAATTATAGTTTGTCAATTGCAACCAACAATGCCAGTTCAACCAAGGCTTGTGTATCCAACACAACAAATGAAAACTGTGTCAGCTATTCCTACTACACCTGTTGTTACTATTGTACCACAATCACAAAAGTAGTGGCTAAAGTGGTTTTGGGAAGCTAGGCATTCTGATGGTTGACTTCTTTAGGGCATGTAACAATTGAATTAGGGTTTGATGGGCCATGTCTAGATACGAGACTGGAACAAAAATCCTAACCAACTTTAAACAGACTACTGCTACTCATATATCAGATCACATTTATGAGTGGCGGCATCATCATGAAATGGTTAAGACATATGTTCCTGATCAATGTTTAGCTAAGTGGTTCATAAAATCCTTGTTGCCATCAATCATCGAGGATGTGGCAAAAGGTGGAGTCGTCACAGAAGAGTAATTCATTGCTAATGCCCAATACTTGGATTTGATTTACACATAATTTGGCACGCTTTATGATAAAATTCCCAATGCACCTCGACCATCTTTCATTGTTCCACCTCCTCCACAATCGAGTAAGGATTCTCATGCCAGTGACAGTGTGATCAGTTCTTCAAGCACATAATTAGCAGGAAGACCATCTGGTCAAACTCTTGTTGTTTTCAATCAAGCTACCAATGCATCAGAAAATACTCTTGCCTCCGAGATTAATGCTGTGTCATCTGACAAAGGCAAAAATCCAAAGCAACCAGCAGGCAAGAAAAAGCGGAAGAACAAAAAGAAAAAATAAAATTCCCCTCCAGAGAAATCATCTGATTCCTCTACTACGGCAAGGAAACCTCGTTATCCATGTCTGATATGTAATGATGAGCATTGTACAAGATATTGTCCACATCGTTCTGAGGACTCTAAACTTTTAAAGACGTCAAACACGTTGGCAGTGTTGACAGATCTGTTTCCAACCCCGAAAACACATTTGGTTGCAACAGACCATGCTTCCACATCCCAAGTACTTATGTTATCCATTGCAAAGCCACAAAATGATGTTTTGGTGTCAACAAGAAACAAAGATTATGGAAATCTATCGTTGTCAAATAATCAGGCCACTGATCAACCTAATCCTTCGACCTCGACTTCATCTGAATTTGTTCCACCTTTTCTACCTTAATTGATGATAAAACAACCAAAGGGAGTTCTACAAGAATTGAAATTCAACCCTCGGGCTTGAGCAGCTCAAAACTACAACATAGTATAAGATCTTTCTCAATCAACTTCAGCTATGTCGACCCTTGAGGTGTTGCAAAACTATCCCTCCCAGAAACAGCCTTTACTGTCAGCAATAGGCAGAATAGATCCTATGGATTCAAATCTTGTAGTGTTTAACCATGCGGGATATTCACCACAATTACTAGTGCAATTAGCTTTCCTAATCCAAGTAAAAGCTCTCAATAAGAAAGTTCACTGAACTATTATTGATGAGGGGGCATCTACTTGAATTATGTCCACGAGCTATTAGAAAACACTTGGTTCACCACCATTTCCATGATCACCAACCATGTTGAAAGCTTTTGATGTAATAATATATACTCCATGTGGGAATCTGAGTAACCTACAAGTCAAACTAGGGGAAAAATGGTTACTGTTGGAGTTAAGGTAGTTGACGGACCCCTTGGTTACAACATTTTACTAGGAAGGCCTTGGGTATATGCTATGGCTGTTATGGTTTCCACGTACTTTTGTACTATTGCATTCCCTTTTAAGGGTGGAATCATAGTCATTGATTAGTTAGCTTTCTTTACTAATAGTTCACAGGCTACAGGAAGCATTTCGTTGGTACACGGACCCCCGCTGTCACTTCAAAGTTTTGGAGTAGGTCTCTTTAAAGATCATTCCCTAATGGGTACTTTTACCCTCCCGTCACCATCTGATTTGGCGGAAGTGGCAAGAGTAGAAACTTGCAACATGATTTCCTCCACCTCATATGATTTAAGGAGGATTTCCAACCAATTTGAAGTTGATGGTAATCATGAGGTATTTCTGTTAAGCCCCATTGAATTATCATAGCAATCAATCTTTCAGGCTTGTGCGAAAAACCCAAATCCACACTCAACTTTTGTATGGGTAGATAGGTCATTAGAATATGGTACCTCTTCGGATCCTTTTTCACATATACATTCTATGGATGAAGGAATCATCCAATCAATGATGATAGGAGAGGAACCATGGGGCGATTATCATCATTATTCCAATCTTCTAGATGATAATGAAGATTATTCAAATGAGTTAAAACACCCATCAATTGTTGATTTCTTGTCGAATTCTGTTAGAATAGAAATTGTAGATTCTGAGCATAATTTGTCAAACATAGAAGAAACAATTTCTATAAACATTTCAACCAAGCCTAATATTGTAGAGAACATTCATGTCAGCAAATCATTTTCTCCATTGGAACTTGATAATTATCGTGCTCTATTTCGTGAATTTAGAGATATTTTTGCATGGTCTTACGAGGAGATGCTTGACTCAAGTATTATTGAACATGAGATTAAAATGTACCCTGACGTCAAACCAATACGACAACGGCTTCGACCTGTCCATCCTAAGAATTCCACTGCCATTAAAGCAAAGGTTAAAAAAAATTTGCATGCTGGTTTCATTTTTCTTGTACCTCTTACCGACTGGGTATCAAACATTGTTCCAGTGATGAAAAAACAAGGGACAATTCGAGTGTGCGTCGATTATAGGGATGTAAATCAAGCATGTCCAAAAGACAATTATCCTACACCCTTTATTGACCAGATTATTGACGAATGTGCTGGATGTGAAATCTTTTCATTCATGGATGGATTCTCTGGCTACAATCAAATCAATATCCACCCACAGGACCAATCTAAAACAACTTTTATATGTCCTTGGGGCACATTCGCCTATCGAAAGTTACCTTTTGGTTTGAAGAATGTAGGAGCTACATTTCAGAGGGAAATGAATTATGCCTTCTGTTAACACCCAGGTTGTTCCCTATGACTCCCAAGGGAATACGGCCGGGGTAACCACTAACCAATCTTTTAATCACTGTTTCTAGCCAAACAGTGATCAGAGAGGGCTCTCTCTTTATGATTTATATCTACAGTGATGGTGTTTTAGGCTAGGTATTGAGTACAGGTTATGTTTGTGTTTCGGTTGATGAAATTCCCTTAGACTTCAGTGATGTAGTTTTTAGATATGTTGAATATCATTGGGCAATGGAGTCTGTGGCTTAATGTGTTTGAATCTGTGAGATGAAAGATGGAACTTACAGGGCCTTTTGAGTGCTTTGTTAAAACATATTTTGGCTAAGTGACAGGAAACAGGCAGCACGAAGTGAAAGCATTTAAGAATTTCCACTTATTGTTTACATATTTCCACGTGACAGAATTTGGAGCAGAAAACAGAGGTCACAGGGGCAATAATTTGAATCCCTGGGAATAGTCTGTTACAGCAAAGAGACAGATTGAAGTGCAGCAGTTAAGAATTGCAATTTCTATTACTGTTTCTGAAGAAAACATAGATGACAGTTCAGGTTTGAGTTCAGGGTAATGCTTGATTAAATCCTGAAACTATTCTTTCACCTTACTATCAAGTGTAAGACATTTAAACAACCAAAGAGAACAAAAGACTCAAAAAAAACACATAACAGAAGATTTGAAAATACTTATAGTTTTATGCAACACCCATGGAATCCTGTAACATGCATCCTTCACCACCAGACATCAAATACACCAAACTTCTGGAAGTTCCATTCCTCCTTTGTATTAATTCTCTGAAAATATTACAGCAGATGGAAGTTATCCAAGAGAAAATTCCAGCAACCCCTTATGCGTTACTAAGGGGGGTATATATACAGATTTACATTTGGAAAAATATCTGAAAGAAGAGTAAATGCCTCATAAATATGCTGCCAACTGCTAGTGAGCAGTAGCCAAAGAAGTAAATGAAGAAGTAAATGCCGTAATAGCTCTTAGTCCTTTAGCTGTCAAAATCTGTCAGATGCTGTTGAATTTGTAGCAGTTGTAGTCGGCTGAAGGCGTGTGTTTCAAAATGTGGCTAGCTGTCACTGTTAGTGATGAATCACTTTTTAGATATTTTCCAGTCACCGACCACTTTATACTTGTCTTGCGGTGACCTGAGCTGGCTTTTGACCTGGAGTTTTGAAACTACTGTGGCAGAATCTGGAGCATGGCTTGCCACCAGTCCTCCTTGGGCATTTGATGCCTTCGCATTTTAATCAATGTCTCATCAAGCTCTGTGTATTTGAAAAAACTGGGAGGAGTTTCAAATAGATGATTAACTTCATTTTCAATAAAAAATGACCCTTCAAGCTGAGTGTACAAACTCTGTCCTGTAGGAGGAACAGTTTCTTCAGAAGTACTGCTGGATGCAGTGATTTGATTTTCTATGTACGCGGCCATCCTATTTGTAAATTGATCTCTGTTGATCAATTTCCCTGTACCGCTCAATAGGCTAGGCATTCCTCTTGCCTGTAGCATCCCCATTCTGAGCTTGAAGTCTTCAACTTCAGTCTGTATCTCATAGCTCCTCCTTTCTGCTGTCTGCACATATCCTCTGAGTGTTAGCACCTTTTTGGTCATAAGGATGGCCTCCGTTCTGTTGGTGATTCCAACTGCTGCCAGCTCATCTTTGTCTTGCCTGTTCAGAAAGTCTATCAGTTGGCTAGCTTGTTCAGGTCTATTTCCTAGTGCTGTCTTAGCCCTCTGGATATCTATCTGAGCTTGCACAATTAAATCCATATGTTCATGGATTGTTTTGAGTGATTTCCACTGTTTAATCATGCTTTGGGTGATTTTATTCCATAAGATCCTCTTGATCTCAGCCATGGTGTTTTTGAGATCAAGCTCTTTCTCCAGGGCTTTGATTCTGTCCTTTTGGGTCTTGATCTGTCTGCCCTGTTCTGCCACTGTCATTTTAGACTGGTCATACTTGGCATCTATCTCTGCCAGTTTTTCTTTTGCCTTCCTTATCTCATCTGCTTGTAGCTCCATTTGCTTAACAGCCTTAGTTAGTTCTTCTATGCTGGGCTGGTCAACTGTATTTGCTGTTGTAGGGGCCACTGCTGCCCCAGAGCCTGTTGCTGCTGTAGAATCTGTTGGGGGAGTTGGTAGTGTGGATTCTCCCTGTTTGTCCTGTAATGACTTCTCCAGCTCCTTCTCTAGCTCTTGGATCCTTTGATCCTGCTGCAATAGTAGATCAAGTTGTTGATCAACTTGTTTTTCTTTTTGCAGTTCAGCTGTCTGAGGATGTTCTGTAGGTGACAGCTTCAATCTCCTCTTCATGGCATTGAGATCATCCTCTTTTTTCTTCAGGAGGGCTTTTACCCCGGTTGGGTCACTAGGGTTATGCCCTAGATCAACAATAATCTCTTCAAGAGATTTTATCCTGTTATCCTTGGCCCTGGAAGACAATCTCTCAAAATCCAATTGAGTATTTGTGTGCTTCAAGGATTCTTTCAGCTCATGAGCTAGTGTGGCCTTATCTACCAAGGTGGCATAGACCATTTCTCCAGTCTGCTTATGGAGCTCAATTTGGTCCATAGGATGTATGTCTTTGGCCAAGACCTCCACCCTTGTTTTGATGAAATCAGCAGTGGACATTGGGTTGGGCCCCTTAGGTTTGAAATGGCTGAATATCATCTTCTCCTCTTTGAAGTCGTAGACCGACATCAATCTTTCTTGTTGGGCTGGAGTGGCATCTATAAATTGTTTGTAAACCTCAGCCCTCAATAGTTCATTTGCTGCCTTGATTTCTTTGAAGGTGGCCTTAGCACCTTTGAGCTTCTGGCTTTGTTGAGAAGAAGATGATACCTCCAAGCCAAGTTGTAAATTCTGCTCCTGCTGAAAGGAGCTAGTCCCTGTGTGTTGGCTGCCCTCCCTATCCTTGGCTGTATCATTGAAGACATCTTCAGTAATGTCTTCTACTTCTGGGGAGTCTGCCCTCTGCCTTTTAGCTTCTGGTTGTTGGGAGGATCCACTGAGGGGAGTGGACTCTTCTCTTTGTCTTTTGGTCCCCCTTTCTTCATGTGCCGGGGTCTGTAAAATTGAAGTGGTTAGGGGCTCCACTTGAGGGGGTGGTGTCTGCAATAAGGTGGTTTCTGGCAGCCCAGTTTGTGGCAGACCGGTTTGTTCTTCTTGCTGCCCTGTTTCTTGCTCTGGTTGTTGCTTTCCCTGCTCTGACTGCTGCTTTTTTGCTTCATCTTCAGCGTCCATTTTTCCCTTTCCCTTATCCAAGCCTGGTGCTGTTGTTGGCGGCGCTGTCCTGGTAACTGAGGTTCCTCCTCCTGATGTTTGAGGCAGCCTGAAAGGTACCTGGATCACATAGTCCAGGTCAATAGTTTTTTCAAGTTCTTTCATATTTTTAGCTATTTTTTCCTCTTCAGACAAGCTCTCAACAAGGGTATCCAACTGCCACTCTTGTAAGTTTGCATACTGTTCTAGATGTGGATAGTGGCAGTGTTTGATGGCTAGGAGTCTGTACTTTGTTCTCCTGGCAGTGATGAAACCTTGAGGGTCATATGGGACCCACCGGAAACTGTAAGACAACTTATATTTGTCTTTTAGGATCAAATCTGCAGCCTCCCATCCTTCCTTCTTATTCATGATAAAAGGGCCCAGCTCATTTTTGAAGTTAAGGTGTGCTTTTTTCTTTGAGCTGTGGAAGTGAGTGAGGTCTGACTGGATTAATTGCCTGTAATATTCCAAGGCAAATAATCTCATGGGAACATACTTGGGTAGTCTGTATGGACAGAGCTCACACCCATACACTCTGAACACAGTGTGGTGTTCATATAGGTACCAATCACCTATTTTGTACTTCTTGGAAAGCTGTAAAGCTTTCTTGATCTCATTTGATATTCTAGGTGGAGGGGATTTCATAAGTATGCTGGAGACTGGGTATACAAACTGATCTACAAATTCACAATAGCTGTAGGGTGAATTTGTGATTTCATGATAGACTGAGGTCCAGAATATGACTGATCTTCTCTCCCCTTTGTTGTCCAGCCTTCTGATGTAGCATGGGAAAGCTTCAGAGTGATGATACATGAACAGGTGGTAGATGTATGCTGAATATCTAAAGACTCCTTGTCTGTCCAATTTGCACAATTGATCATGGATCCTATTGGCTATGAACTTGGCAAAGTTGTACTTTCGGGCAGGGGGTTGTCGTGGGCTGTAGGCAGATAGCATTACGAGCATGGCTAGATCCACATGCTTGTTGTTCTGGTAGCCTAGCACATAGGCTATCATGTCCAGGAGCAGCCTGCCTGAGTCATTGAAGTGCTCATGTGGATAAGGAGGTGGCCCTGTAGGCTGGTTCTCAGGCCACATGTAGTTCCTGGTGACCTTCTGCAGCTCTTCACTGGTCATCTTCTCACCTGCTTCCATTAAAGATCTCATGGAGAAAGGGACTAATAACTCTGTCTGTTCAAAGTGCAGCATTTTGTTGATGGTGTCAGCGTTTATATAGAACAAAATCCTCCCTAGTTGAGTGTTGACAGCTCTGTGCTCCTGATCATAATTTTGAGCACATAAGTGAATGATTTCAGGGAAAACATTCACAGCTGGGAGGCAGTAATAGGGCAGGTTTGACTCCCATATCCCATCTGTACCAAGTCCTGCCTTATAGTCTTCCCTTAATGTGGTGAAGGTCTTCAAAAAGTTTCTGTTTCCCTCAAAATCATTTATGAGACAGTCTTTGTCAACTAATGGCATAGCTTCCAGTTCCTTATTGGTTTGACTCAGTGGAGTGACACTGAGGGAGGAGGATGCAGATGCTGCCATGATACAGTCTGAAAGTGTGCAGCAGAATGCCGAGCTTTGATGAATCTCTTGAAGACTTTGAGCAGCAGGTAGGTGCAATTGGTGTGATGTCTTCTTCTAGTGTGAAGTTGTTCTGAAGCTAGCAAAGTACTGATGATTTTCAGGAATGTGGATTGTCTAAGGGAATGCTTACTGAGGTATTAGTATTTGTACAGGAAGAGTGTAGGTAACCAGTACTTGGCAAAAAGGAACAATGCCGGGTACTTCAGGGCGATTTCTACAGTTTTAACCCGCGAGCTGGTTTGTACAGAGCTAAATTGGGGCTAATGGATGGCACAGGTTGCTTATGTCTGATTTGGGTGCTTAGGTAGAGCTAAATTTAGAGTTTTTAGCAGACTTTAATGGTGATTTTGCAGAAAATTGGAATTCACGGGCAGAATGGGAGAAAACGGCAAAATACCTGGCAAATCGACCTGGAAGCTTGCGGGCTGGGTTGCAAAGGCTTAATGCAGTCAAGCCTCGAACTTTGAACGGTTTACTTGTCGAATTTGATGGCTGAATGCAAGATTTCGCGGCAGCAGGCTTGACAACGGCTAGTTCAGCTTCGCATGCAAAATAAGCGAAAAATATGCGTTTAGCCGTTTAAATCGGTAAATTTGGCAAAAGTATGAATTTGGCGCTTTTCCGCCGATGACGTCAGCATGACGTCATGGCGGGGCCCAGGTGAGGGGTGACGTGGATGCTGAGGTGTTAGCCAGGTCGGCAGGACACGGTGGCGGGCGGGCGCAAAGGCGGGCCCGCGTGGAGGACCAAGGGACGATGGGGCGGGCACCGGCGGGGTGACGTCAGTGCGGCGTGGACATGATGTGTAGGCATGACGTGTGGGGTAGCGGTATACGGGGTGGCGGTAAGTGGGTTCCCCGCACCACCTTTGGGCAAAGGCGGTAAGTGGGAGGAGGGCTCCGAACAACCTTACCGCCCGCCACGCGTCCATTGTACGGGATAGGTAAAACCGCTTTCCCCGGATGCTAAATGTCGGCACATCGAGATCTGAAATTGACCGCCCACCCTTAGATCTGGGCGCTGGAGATCTGACGGCTGGCGGGCCTCCCGACTGGTCGAGCATGTTGGGGAAGGGTCCCGCCAGCGGAATAAAATATTCCATTTAATATTTGGGCGCAAAACTATAGGTTAGTGGGTTTTGAATGGTTTTTCATCTTTTCTCGCTTAACCCGTAATGTGGTGGGATTGGGAAACGTGCCAGAGGCGGGTTTTTTACCTTAGGGACTTTTGCAAAGATTTTTGTAGGCTAAAGGGTCTTGGAGAGGGGTTTTGCCCATGCAGAGGTGAATTTGAGGGTAAAATAACTTGCAGCAGAGGGGAAAGGGGTGGAAAAGGTTCACCAAAGTGGCCAGGTGCCATTTGGTCCCTTTTGAAAATACATGGCTATTATGCCTAGGGGAGGGAATATACATAAAATTTGGGGCTTTATACACCTTAGTGTTAGTATTATTAGGGGTAGGGGTAAAATAGGGGAGCTAAATAGTAGAATTAGGAGTTAGTATAAGTGAAGGTGGGGGATTTAGAAAGGGGGTGTTAGCAATGGAGTAGGGGGGAAAAGAGAAGTTAGTGATGCTCTGCTGTGAGACCATGAATTTCACCACCTTTTTGCTAATATATTCATTGCCTTGGCAAAACATCTTTGACAACTATGTAATGGTGAACATGTCCTTTCTGCAACCACAACTGCCTACCCAACTATTTCACCTAACATTTTTTGTTTCTTCTTGGAGGGGCACTTGGACTTGCAACCCTCAATTGCCTTTTCTTTTCTTTGGCTTTTTTCCTTTTCTCCCTATCTACTTCTACCCTTATCTCTTCCAAGGTCCCAGATTAGACTTTTGGGAACCTTTGTTTCTCTACCTGAACTATTTGTCTGCCAAGATTAAGCTTTTGGACAGACTTCTTTCTCTATTCTACAACTCAAAATTGAAACATGGCATTATCCAGTTTGAACTGTTGAATCACCCAAAAAATTGTGATAAGGTCCTCAATATTTGACATACTTCACACACCTCTGATTTTCTGGAAATATGGGATCTTTGTAGTAGCAAAGCAGAGCATATTTGGATTTTCAATAATCAATCATGAAATATGAAACCTATTACTATAGGTATCTAACAGTGGCTCCACATGGGGATGGTTTTTCTTTTGAAAGACCAAGAACAGCAGGTCAGATTGCCTTGTTCCTTGACTGTCCATCTTAATCTTTGGAATCTGATGCATGCAACCTGTCAAAATTGTGTGCTTTTCCTTGGGGAACCTTTGATTCTATCTGCCTATTGCTGCTAGGTGCAGCACTTGAAAACATCTTTTTACAAACAAAAAACATATGTAGGCCTGCATATATACAATGAACCTTTGGATCCCTATCATAGTGAACCATCATAATAGTGCTTCAACATCCTGCCATTGACAGGACCTTCATCCAGTTCAGTTACAGTCAAACTTTTAAGGAAATAAGTGTTATTACCTTGTACTGCTTGGACAGCAAATGGTCCTTTCCACAAAGAATCAAATTTCCCATGTTTCCCTTTCTCTTCTCTTCTTGCATCCCACTTTAGAACTTTGTCTCCCATATTGAAATCTTCTGCTTTGGTTCTTCTGTCAAAGGCCTTTTTCAGTTTTTCTTGTAATATTTGCACTCTGCTGAAAACTTGTTCTCTGGTCTGCTGTAAACAGATTATCTGGTTGATCCTTCTTTGCATATCATTTGGCTCTGCTTGACTTTCTTGTAGAAGTTTCATAACTGGCACCCCTAGTGATGAAGGAAATCTGGCCTCTAATCCATAGACCAACTCATATGGGCTGGTACCAATTGATCTTTTGGTGGTTAATCTATCTGCCCATAAAGCATTTACTAGTTTCTTGTGCCAGTTCTTTTTGTTCTCTTCCAATACTTTCTTTATGATGTTTATCAAGCTTTTGTTTGATGATTCAGCAAGACCATTTCCCTGAGGATAGTAAGCTGTAGAATGGCCCAAAGTAATGTGAAATTTATGGCAGAAGTTTATCATTCTCTTGGATTTGAAGGCAGCAGCATTGTCTGTTATTATCTTATCTGGGCAGCCAAATCTAGCCAGTATATTATTCTCCAAAAATTGAATGATCACTGAATCATTTGCTTGTCTGCATGGGGCAGCTTCAATCCACTTGGTGAAGTAGTCTGTTGCAGTCAAAATCCATCTGTGTTGTCCTGAAGATGAGGGATGAATCTCCCCAATGAAATCCAAACCCCATTGTTGAAAAGGTCTTTCTGTTGAAATGGGCCTCAAAGGAAGTGGCAGCAACTGTCTTCTGCCTTCAAACAGTTGGCACTTGTGGCATGATGTTGTGAATTTCTTCACATCAGAGAACATAGTGGGCCAGTAATAACCAGCCCTTAATATTTTGTCTACAGTGGACTTCCAGTATAGATGTCCACCACAGTCTCCAGCATGGAATTCTTGCATGATGTTGTCAGTTTCACTCTCAATAAGACAGTGCAGCAAAATACCTTCATGGTTTTTCCAGAGTAGATTCTCATCCATCACACAAAACTTAGATGTTTTCATTTTCAGAAACCTAGACTTAGTTCTGGACAGTCCTGGGGGAGCACACAGGTTTTGTAACACATAACAGACATCAGAGTACCAAGGAGATTGTTCAAAGGCTACATTGATCTTTGGAGTCGCCATCTCTGTTTCACTGTCCAGTTGGTTGATATCTAAGGCTTGGAAATTTGCTTCCGTCATTAACTTGGCCAAACCTTGCCCTTTAATCAGCTTTGTAGGTTTTATTTCAATGTCAAATTCAAGTATGTTTGCAATCCATTTTCCTCTTCTACCCTCTAAGTTTTCTTGGGTGAGAATGTCTTTGACAATAGGACTTGGTACATAAGCCACAACATGAGAGTAAAGGATATAGATCCTAAAATCTTTGATAGCTTTGATTAATGCATAGGCTTGTTTTTCCATTATTTGGTACTTCAAAGGAGCATCTCTAAGAGCTCTGCTGAAGAAGGCAATGGGCTTTTCATTCCCTTGATCATCTTTCTGCAATAAAACAGCAGCAATAGTATGCTGGGAGGCAAAAGAAAAAATAATAAAGTCTCTGTCAAACTGAGGATTAGTTAATACCGGGGTTTGGGTTAAAGCCAGTTTTATGCTTTCAAAGGCTTGCTTTGCTTCCACAGTCCACTTAACCTTTGAATCTTTCTTTAGCATATTGTTTAGTAGTCTGATCAATTCTGCTAAATTTGGGATGAACCTTCTTAGAAAATTGAGTTTTCCTAAGAATCCTTGCAACTCTTTGACATTCCTAGGGTGAGGCATTTGTAGGATCGCTTGTATCCTATCTGGATCAATTCTTATGCCATCTTTTGAAATGATGTGTCCTAAAAGTTTCCCTTCTTCCAAACCAAATAAAGACTTCTTGGGGTTTAAGGAAATGCCATATTTTCTGCATGTTATGAAAATCTGTCTTAAATGTTTCAAATGTTCTTGGTCAGATTTTGAGAAGGGTGTAAGATCATCTAAGTAAATGACCAAGAAATCATGAATTTCTTTTGCAAAAGCAATGTCCATTGCTCTTTGAAATGTTGCCCCTGCATTTTTCAATCCAAATGGCATTTTCACATACTTGAAAGTTCCCCATGGGGTAGTAAATGCAGTTTTGTCTTGATCATCAGGGTGCACTAAAATTTGATTGAAGCCTGAGAATCCATCAAGCAGTGATATCCTTGAGGCTCCTACTACTCTTTGGAGGATGTGATCCATTTTTGGTAAAGGGTAGTTATCTTTGAGAGAAACTTGATTCAGATTCCTTAAGTCTACACAAAGTCTGATTTCACCAGTTTTCTTTCTGGTAGGGACTAAATTTGAAATCCATTCAGAGAATCTGATTGGTGCTATAATACCAGCCTTGAACATTTTATGCAACTCTTGTTCAATGGAAGGAAGGAGCACAGGATTGATCCTTCTCAATTTCTGTTTGAATGGTTTTTTATTAGGCTTGAGAGGGATGGTATGCTGGATGACAGATGTGTCATAGGACTTGAGATCTTCATATCCCCAGGCAAAGACATCTTGAAACTCTTTAAAGAGATCAATGTACTTGGGCTTTTGATCAGGGGGCAAAGAGGCAGATAGCTTTATTATCTTAGGCTTTTCCATAGTGCCAATATTGCATTCTTCAATTCTTGCATCTAATGGCTGCATCTTTGGCTTCCTAGGGATGTCATTTGAGTCAAAAATATCCTCTAATGGGGTAAGGCCCACTGGGAGGAAGTTGTCTTTGAGTCGTATGATTTCAGTTTCAATGTTACTCATCTCTTCACAGTCCATTTGTTTAATTTGTTGAATGTTTTCATTGTTGAAAATGGTTGGGCTGAGTAGTTGTTTTGCTGTCCTAGGTGACATTGGGTGAGCAGATTGTTGAAACTGTATTTGTGATTGACATGCTTCATTAAATATTTGTGATTGACTTGCTGTCTCAAGCATTTGTGATTGACTTGCTGTCTCAAGATCAATATTTAATCCTGTGAACTCCTGTTGCAGGGTTAAAAAATTGTTTATTTGCATGTCATCCTCAAATACTTGCCATTCTCTGACATTGTTTGGAATAGAGGGTCTGTACCTGACCTCAGCTGTGAAACAGTTGTTGGGTTCCAATGGGAATTTGAAAGTGCTGGCAAATGTTGCCAGGCTATGTGCATGGATGTTGTGGCCCCTTGGAATTTTTGTGATAGCAAACTCATGAAAGGTCTCTAATATTTCGATTACAGCAGCCCTGTAGGATCTCAGCCTCTTGTCATTAGTGACAAAATTGCCTTTTACTTGTTGAATGACCAGATCAGAGTCTCCCCTGATGGAGAGGCTAGGTGCTTGTAATGATTTTGCAATCTTGAGGCCTAGTAATAGAGCTTCATATTCTGCCATGTTGTTGGTGCATCTAAAATTCAATCTGTAGGCCTTGCCTGTTGCATAGCCTTTCTCTTTGTTATGTATCCATACTCCAGCTCCTGCTCCTAGCTTGTTAACCGAGCCATCAAATTCTAAGACCCACAAGATGCCTTGCTGTTCAGGAGATTTGAGGTTCTGTTCATGGGATGGCAGTGTGAGCATGAGTTGGGGTTTCTTCTCCCATTTGTTTTCCAGGATAGCTTCATCATTTGCCTGACCATCTTTGACCCCTAGGGGAGAGCTAAAGTGTTTTGTTGTACTGATTGATGTTTTACAGGTGCTACTTGTTAGAATGATGTTTTGTTCTGGTTTAAATGTCTCCGTGCTAATGTGACTGTCCGAGAGGCCTATGCTGTCATTAAAGAGGATGTAAGAGTCTACGTCTGAATGAACTGCATATATTGGGAAATTTTGGGGTTTCTCTTCACTGCTAACCATATACTTCATGAGTGTTTCCCTATAAAGTCTTTTTGGTTGTCCAAAGACAGAGATGGTTGCATACGACATGTCTAACTGCAGGGAGCCTTGAAGCTTTGCTCCCCATGATCTTGATAATAGCATCCCATACTTGGGTGGGATATCAGCAACAACAACATCCATCAAAATGGTCTTGTTGGGGAATTGGACCAGGGACACACACAAATCCTTAATTAGACCCAGGCACTTGACTTGACTAGAATCAAAAGAAAACAAGTCTTTGTATGGTCTTGTGATATCTAAGTTTAATCTTTCCATGACTGCTTTTGGCATCAGATTATGAGAGGCTCCTGAGTCAAACATTGCATTGTGCAGAATTTTGTCATGTACATGTAAGCTGACATAAAACGGTAAAACCCCTGTGACTACTGTTTTTCCATCTACCTCTGGACCAGATAGTAACTCTGGAGTGTCATCTAATACATTTACATCATCTTTGCTATTGGTGAGCTGAAGGGATTTTTAATCTGTTGTTTGTACATGTCATGCTTTGCTAGCTCTGAGAGGGGAATTGCTACCTTTAACTTGCCAATCTCTACTCCTAAGTCAAAGGGTTTGTCAATTTGCATTTTGGGGTCACGGGTTGCAGTTCTTTCTTTGTTTGTTACATCTTCTGGTGGGATTCCCTCTTGATTTTGGAACCTGCCCCTAATATTGATATCTTGAGGGGCAATATTTGGGTTAGGCTCAGAGGATAAGGTTGCCATGGGTTGTTTTGATGGTGACAGTGGTTCAGTAACCTCTTCAACCACTACTTCCTTTGTAGGCAAGTTTGGCACATGATCAGGTTCAGTGACTGAGCTTTCTTTGGTTTGCTGTTTTTCTTTTATCTTTTCGGGTTGATTTACATTTACAGTCCTACTCCTTAGTTTGTATTGTTTGTGGACTTCATAGACAGCAGTGTCATATCCTTGTTTAAAATCAAAGGATTCCCCTGACTTAGTTTGAAATGTATTGCTTTCATCCTCCTCATGGTCTTCTTGGGTTAAGAATACATGACTTTTGCCATCCAGACCTATTAGATTGATTTCGGGGTCTTGATTTAGCTGATTTGCAGAAGAAGTTTCTGCATAGTTTTCTTGAAAAGGGGGTCTGATATCTTGGTCAGCATTAGTCTTTCCTATATTGGGGTTCTGGACTCTCCTGAAATTTGGGTTTCTAGGAGGATTGTTTTGTGGTGCCTCCCATGATGATTTTCTTTCTACTGATTCCACTCTCTCCCCCAACCTCTTCATGCTATTTAGAATTGCATCTAGCTTTTGGTCGAAACCCGAGGTTTCTTCTTTGAAGCCAGTTTTCTTTTCCAGCTTTGCCCTGTTTCTTTTGGCAATTAGGTTGGCCTCTACAGTGACTGCAACCCTTTGAGCTTCTGCAAGGGTTGGAGGGTCTCTTTCTCTCAACTGATAGGCCATATCAGAATCAAAACCATCAGGGAAATTATAAAGGGCCAAATCAGGAGGGGGTCTTAAGTTCTGAGGGATAGCATTGTATATGTTGTTAAACCTGGCACAATACTCTAACACTGTCTCTTGGGGACCTCTTTTAATAGTGTTATATTCACCAAGTATGTGGTGGGGGTCTCTCTTTTTCTCCCATCTGTTAGTAAATTCCTGGTATAAAGCTTCAGGGGTTGCAATTGAATTTGCATTTAAGGACCTAAACCAAGTTCTGACATCCCCAGTTAAGCTTTGAACAAAGATTATCATCCTGACACTATTATCATCAATTTCATAGGTCTCAAAGTGGTCTTGCATCTTTTTAGCATGCTGGATGGCCGTCAAAGGGCCATGGGAATCAAAAAATGAGAGTCTGGTTTGATAATCTTGGGGTAGGGCTGGAGCATTGGCTGGAATCTGCAATGGTGCATATCTGTTAGCCATGTTTATAGGGTTAATAGGGTTGATAGGAACAAATGGGACAACTGGGATTACAGGTGTACTGGGGTTAATAGGATGGGTAACAAGTGGAGAACTGGTTGAGCGAGTATGTGCAGATGGTGAAGATGGAAAGGTAGGACTTTGAGGGGTTGAAGATGAACTAGGGGGATTGGGTGTGGAACGAAAAAGGACTTTGCAAGGAGTGGGAATGAGGATGGGTTGGTCTGACCTTATATCTGAATCAGCAGGTTTATCCTGCTTGTGCTGTTTCCTTATGTTCTTTTGGATGATATTTGGGTTATCAACAATGATGGGTTGATCAGGGTCAGGGTGTGCCCTAGTATGCCTTGGGTTTCTTTTAGGAGCCAGCTTCTAAGTTTTCTTTCAGAACTTTATACAGAAGTTTTGTATTTACAAGGGCAAAATAAGAACTCTGGAATGACTATATATGTTTCAAGGCTAGGATAAGTTTCCCTAGTTAGCTCTTCCCTAAGACTGCCCCTGTATTAGAGAAACAGTCCTAAGATGTCTTGGCTAGTTTCAGGCTTGATGAAAGCTTTGGAAGATAGATAGTGATTGAATAGTCTTAGTCCCCAGTGGAGTCGCCAATTATGTTAACACCCAGGTTGTTCCCTATGACTCCCAAGGGAATACGGCCGGGGTAACCACTAACCAATCTTTTAATCACTGTTTCTAGCCAAACAGTGATCAGAGAGGGCTCTCTCTTTATGATTTATATCTACAGTGATGGTGTTTTAGGCTAGGTATTGAGTACAGGTTATGTTTGTGTTTCGGTTGATGAAATTCCCTTAGACTTCAGTGATGTAGTTTTTAGATATGTTGAATATCATTGGGCAATGGAGTCTGTGGCTTAATGTGTTTGAATCTGTGAGATGAAAGATGGAACTTACAGGGCCTTTTGAGTGCTTTGTTAAAACATATTTTGGCTAAGTGACAGGAAACAGGCAGCACGAAGTGAAAGCATTTAAGAATTTCCACTTATTGTTTACATATTTCCACGTGACAGAATTTGGAGCAGAAAACAGAGGTCACAGGGGCAATAATTTGAATCCCTGGGAATAGTCTGTTACAGCAAAGAGACAGATTGAAGTGCAGCAGTTAAGAATTGCAATTTCTATTACTGTTTCTGAAGAAAACATAGATGACAGTTCAGGTTTGAGTTCAGGGTAATGCTTGATTAAATCCTGAAACTATTCTTTCACCTTACTATCAAGTGTAAGACATTTAAACAACCAAAGAGAACAAAAGACTCAAAAAAAACACATAACAGAAGATTTGAAAATACTTATAGTTTTATGCAACACCCATGGAATCCTGTAACATGCATCCTTCACCACCAGACATCAAATACACCAAACTTCTGGAAGTTCCATTCCTCCTTTGTATTAATTCTCTGAAAATATTACAGCAGATGGAAGTTATCCAAGAGAAAATTCCAGCAACCCCTTATGCGTTACTAAGGGGGGTATATATACAGATTTACATTTGGAAAAATATCTGAAAGAAGAGTAAATGCCTCATAAATATGCTGCCAACTGCTAGTGAGCAGTAGCCAAAGAAGTAAATGAAGAAGTAAATGCCGTAATAGCTCTTAGTCCTTTAGCTGTCAAAATCTGTCAGATGCTGTTGAATTTGTAGCAGTTGTAGTCGGCTGAAGGCGTGTGTTTCAAAATGTGGCTAGCTGTCACTGTTAGTGATGAATCACTTTTTAGATATTTTCCAGTCACCGACCACTTTATACTTGTCTTGCGGTGACCTGAGCTGGCTTTTGACCTGGAGTTTTGAAACTACTGTGGCAGAATCTGGAGCATGGCTTGCCACCAGTCCTCCTTGGGCATTTGATGCCTTCGCATTTTAATCAATGTCTCATCAAGCTCTGTGTATTTGAAAAAACTGGGAGGAGTTTCAAATAGATGATTAACTTCATTTTCAATAAAAAATGACCCTTCAAGCTGAGTGTACAAACTCTGTCCTGTAGGAGGAACAGTTTCTTCAGAAGTACTGCTGGATGCAGTGATTTGATTTTCTATGTACGCGGCCATCCTATTTGTAAATTGATCTCTGTTGATCAATTTCCCTGTACCGCTCAATAGGCTAGGCATTCCTCTTGCCTGTAGCATCCCCATTCTGAGCTTGAAGTCTTCAACTTCAGTCTGTATCTCATAGCTCCTCCTTTCTGCTGTCTGCACATATCCTCTGAGTGTTAGCACCTTTTTGGTCATAAGGATGGCCTCCGTTCTGTTGGTGATTCCAATTGCTGCCAGCTCATCTTTGTCTTGCCTGTTCAGAAAGTCTATCAGTTGGCTAGCTTGTTCAGGTCTATTTCCTAGTGCTGTCTTAGCCCTCTGGATATCTATCTGAGCTTGCACAATTAAATCCATATGTTCATGGATTGTTTTGAGTGATTTCCACTGTTTAATCATGCTTTGGGTGATTTTATTCCATAAGATCCTCTTGATCTCAGCCATGGTGTTTTTGAGATCAAGCTCTTTCTCCAGGGCTTTGATTCTGTCCTTTTGGGTCTTGATCTGTCTGCCCTGTTCTGCCACTGTCATTTTAGACTGGTCATACTTGGCATCTATCTCTGCCAGTTTTTCTTTTGCCTTCCTTATCTCATCTGCTTGTAGCTCCATTTGCTTAACAGCCTTAGTTAGTTCTTCTATGCTGGGCTGGTCAACTGTATTTGCTGTTGTAGGGGCCACTGCTGCCCCAGAGCCTGTTGCTGCTGTAGAATCTGTTGGGGGAGTTGGTAGTGTGGATTCTCCCTGTTTGTCCTGTAATGACTTCTCCAGCTCCTTCTCTAGCTCTTGGATCCTTTGATCCTGCTGCAATAGTAGATCAAGTTGTTGATCAACTTGTTTTTCTTTTTGCAGTTCAGCTGTCTGAGGATGTTCTGTAGGTGACAGCTTCAATCTCCTCTTCATGGCATTGAGATCATCCTCTTTTTTCTTCAGGAGGGCTTTTACCCCGGTTGGGTCACTAGGGTTATGCCCTAGATCAACAATAATCTCTTCAAGAGATTTTATCCTGTTATCCTTGGCCCTGGAAGACAATCTCTCAAAATCCAGTTGAGTATTTGTGTGCTTCAAGGATTCTTTCAGCTCATGAGCTAGTGTGGCCTTATCTACCAAGGTGGCATAGACCATTTCTCCAGTCTGCTTATGGAGCTCAATTTGGTCCATAGGATGTATGTCTTTGGCCAAGACCTCCACCCTTGTTTTGATGAAATCAGCAGTGGACATTGGGTTGGGCCCCTTAGGTTTGAAATGGCTGAATATCATCTTCTCCTCTTTGAAGTCGTAGACCGACATCAATCTTTCTTGTTGGGCTGGAGTGGCATCTATAAATTGTTTGTAAACCTCAGCCCTCAATAGTTCATTTGCTGCCTTGATTTCTTTGAAGGTGGCCTTAGCACCTTTGAGCTTCTGGCTTTGTTGAGAAGAAGATGATACCTCCAAGCCAAGTTGTAAATTCTGCTCCTGCTGAAAGGAGCTAGTCCCTGTGTGTTGGCTGCCCTCCCTATCCTTGGCTGTATCATTGAAGACATCTTCAGTAATGTCTTCTACTTCTGGGGAGTCTGCCCTCTGCCTTTTAGCTTCTGGTTGTTGGGAGGATCCACTGAGGGGAGTGGACTCTTCTCTTTGTCTTTTGGTCCCCCTTTCTTCATGTGCCGGGGTCTGTAAAATTGAAGTGGTTAGGGGCTCCACTTGAGGGGGTGGTGTCTGCAATAAGGTGGTTTCTGGCAGCCCAGTTTGTGGCAGACCGGTTTGTTCTTCTTGCTGCCCTGTTTCTTGCTCTGGTTGTTGCTTTCCCTGCTCTGACTGCTGTTTTTTTGCTTCATCTTCAGCGTCCATTTTTCCCTTTCCCTTATCCAAGCCTGGTGCTGTTGTTGGCGGCGCTGTCCTGGTAACTGAGGTTCCTCCTCCTGATGTTTGAGGCAGCCTGAAAGGTACCTGGATCACATAGTCCAGGTCAATAGTTTTTTCAAGTTCTTTCATATTTTTAGCTATTTTTTCCTCTTCAGACAAGCTCTCAACAAGGGTATCCAACTGCCACTCTTGTAAGTTTGCATACTGTTCTAGATGTGGATAGTGGCAGTGTTTGATGGCTAGGAGTCTGTACTTTGTTCTCCTGGCAGTGATGAAACCTTGAGGGTCATATGGGACCCACCGGAAACTGTAAGACAACTTATATTTGTCTTTTAGGATCAAATCTGCAGCCTCCCATCCTTCCTTCTTATTCATGATAAAAGGGCCCAGCTCATTTTTGAAGTTAAGGTGTGCTTTTTTCTTTGAGCTGTGGAAGTGAGTGAGGTCTGACTGGATTAATTGCCTGTAATATTCCAAGGCAAATAATCTCATGGGAACATACTTGGGTAGTCTGTATGGACAGAGCTCACACCCATACACTCTGAACACAGTGTGGTGTTCATATAGGTACCAATCACCTATTTTGTACTTCTTGGAAAGCTGTAAAGCTTTCTTGATCTCATTTGATATTCTAGGTGGAGGGGATTTCATAAGTATGCTGGAGACTGGGTATACAAACTGATCTACAAATTCACAATAGCTGTAGGGTGAATTTGTGATTTCATGATAGACTGAGGTCCAGAATATGACTGATCTTCTCTCCCCTTTGTTGTCCAGCCTTCTGATGTAGCATGGGAAAGCTTCAGAGTGATGATACATGAACAGGTGGTAGATGTATGCTGAATATCTAAAGACTCCTTGTCTGTCCAATTTGCACAATTGATCATGGATCCTATTGGCTATGAACTTGGCAAAGTTGTACTTTCGGGCAGGGGGTTGTCGTGGGCTGTAGGCAGATAGCATTACGAGCATGGCTAGATCCACATGCTTGCTGTTCTGGTAGCCTAGCACATAGGCTATCATGTCCAGGAGCAGCCTGCCTGAGTCATTGAAGTGCTCATGTGGATAAGGAGGTGGCCCTGTAGGCTGGTTCTCAGGCCACATGTAGTTCCTGGTGACCTTCTGCAGCTCTTCACTGGTCATCTTCTCACCTGCTTCCATTAAAGATCTCATGGAGAAAGGGACTAATAACTCTGTCTGTTCAAAGTGCAGCATTTTGTTGATGGTGTCAGCGTTTATATAGAACAAAATCCTCCCTAGTTGAGTGTTGACAGCTCTGTGCTCCTGATCATAATTTTGAGCACATAAGTGAATGATTTCAGGGAAAACATTCACAGCTGGGAGGCAGTAATAGGGCAGGTTTGACTCCCATATCCCATCTGTACCAAGTCCTGCCTTATAGTCTTCCCTTAATGTGGTGAAGGTCTTCAAAAAGTTTCTGTTTCCCTCAAAATCATTTATGAGACAGTCTTTGTCAACTAATGGCATAGCTTCCAGTTCCTTATTGGTTTGACTCAGTGGAGTGACACTGAGGGAGGAGGATGCAGATGCTGCCATGATACAGTCTGAAAGTGTGCAGCAGAATGCCGAGCTTTGATGAATCTCTTGAAGACTTTGAGCAGCAGGTAGGTGCAATTGGTGTGATGTCTTCTTCTGGTGTGAAGTTGTTCTGAAGCTAGCAAAGTACTGATGATTTTCAGGAATGTGGATTGTCTAAGGGAATGCTTACTGAGGTATTAGTATTTGTACAGGAAGAGTGTAGGTAACCAGTACTTGGCAAAAAGGAACAATGCCGGGTACTTCAGGGCGATTTCTGCAGTTTTAACCCGCGAGCTGGTTTGTACAGAGCTAAATTGGGGCTAATGGATGGCACAGGTTGCTTATGTCTGATTTGGGTGCTTAGGTAGAGCTAAATTTAGAGTTTTTAGCAGACTTTAATGGTGATTTTGCAGAAAATTGGAATTCACGGGCAGAATGGGAGAAAACGGCAAAATACCTGGCAAATCGACCTGGAAGCTTGCGGGCTGGGTTGCAAAGGCTTAATGCAGTCAAGCCTCGAACTTTGAACGGTTTACTTGTCGAATTTGATGGCTGAATGCAAGATTTCGCGGCAGCAGGCTTGACAACGGCTAGTTCAGCTTCGCATGCAAAATAAGCGAAAAATATGCGTTTAGCCGTTTAAATCGGTAAATTTGGCAAAAGTATGAATTTGGCGCTTTTCCGCCGATGACGTCAGCATGACGTCATGGCGGGGCCCAGGTGAGGGGTGACGTGGATGCTGAGGTGTTAGCCAGGTCGGCAGGACACGGTGGCGGGCGGGCGCAAAGGCGGGCCCGCGTGGAGGACCAAGGGACGATGGGGCGGGCACCGGCGGGGTGACGTCAGTGCGGCGTGGACATGACGTGTAGGCATGACGTGTGGGGTAGCGGTATACGGGGTGGCGGTAAGTGGGTTCCCCGCACCACCTTTGGGCAAAGGCGGTAAGTGGGAGGAGGGCTCCGAACAACCTTACCGCCCGCCACGCGTCCATTGTACGGGATAGGTAAAACCGCTTTCCCCGGACGCTAAATGTCGGCACATCGAGATCTGAAATTGACCGCCCACCCTTAGATCTGGGCGCTGGAGATCTGACGGCTGGCGGGCCTCCCGACTGGTCGAGCATGTTGGGGAAGGGTCCCGCCAGCGGAATAAAATATTCCATTTAATATTTGGGCGCAAAACTATAGGTTAGTGGGTTTTGAATGGTTTTTCATCTTTTCTCGCTTAACCCGTAATGTGGTGGGATTGGGAAACGTGCCAGAGGCGGGTTTTTTACCTTAGGGACTTTTGCAAAGATTTTTGTAGGCTAAAGGGTCTTGGAGAGGGGTTTTGCCCATGCAGAGGTGAATTTGAGGGTAAAATAACTTGCAGCAGAGGGGAAAGGGGTGGAAAAGGTTCACCAAAGTGGCCAGGTGCCATTTGGTCCCTTTTGAAAATACATGGCTATTATGCCTAGGGGAGGGAATATACATAAAATTTGGGGCTTTATACACCTTAGTGTTAGTATTATTAGGGGTAGGGGTAAAATAGGGGAGCTAAATAGTAGAATTAGGAGTTAGTATAAGTGAAGGTGGGGGATTTAGAAAGGGGGTGTTAGCAATGGAGTAGGGGGGAAAAGAGAAGTTAGTGATGCTCTGCTGTGAGACCATGAATTTCACCACCTTTTTGCTAATATATTCATTGCCTTGGCAAAACATCTTTGACAACTATGTAATGGTGAACATGTCCTTTCTGCAACCACAACTGCCTACCCAACTATTTCACCTAACATTTTTTGTTTCTTCTTGGAGGGGCACTTGGACTTGCAACCCTCAATTGCCTTTTCTTTTCTTTGGCTTTTTTCCTTTTCTCCCTATCTACTTCTACCCTTATCTCTTCCAAGGTCCCAGATTAGACTTTTGGGAACCTTTGTTTCTCTACCTGAACTATTTGTCTGCCAAGATTAAGCTTTTGGACAGACTTCTTTCTCTATTCTACAACTCAAAATTGAAACATGGCATGATCCAGTTTGAACTGTTGAATCACCCAAAAAATTGTGATAAGGTCCTCAATATTTGACATACTTCACACACCTCTGATTTTCTGGAAATATGGGATCTTTGTAGTAGCAAAGCAGAGCATATTTGGATTTTCAATAATCAATCATGAAATATGAAACCTATTACTATAGGTATCTAACACCTTCCATGACATTAAGCACATTTTTAAACCTTATATTGATGATTTACCTACTCATTCACGAAAGCAGTTTGATCACCCACAACGTTTGAGAGCAATATTTTTACAGTGGCGACAGTACAAGATAATACTCAATCCACAAAAGTGTTTGTTTTGTGTTGGTTCTGATCGATTTCCTAGATTCATAGTCTCAAAAGATGGAATTTGACTTGATCCAATTAAGGTTCAGGCAATCCTTGACTTGCCTCCACCTTCAAATTTGTTATAGTTACAGAGACTTCAAAGGAACGCAAACTTTCTGAGGAGGTTCATTCCAAACTATGCTGAGTTGGCTAAAGGTTTTACACATCTATTGAAGAAAGAGGTACCCTTCCATTGTGACCAAGTTGCGCAAGCTTCCTTTGATGCTCTCAAAGATTCCCTGATTGCAACATCATTAATGTATGACCCAAACTATAAAAAAGACTATTACCCGTATCTCGTTGCTGCAAATACAACCATTGGTATGGTTTTAGTCCAAGAAGAAAGTGGAATTGAACATCCTATTTATTACTTGAGTCGTAATCTCAACAATACAGAAAGTAAGTATTCCTACATCAAAAAGTTAGCTTTGGCAGTCATTCAAGCTGTACATATATTTCATCATTATATCATTCTTCGTAAAACTACCATTATATCAGATTCCAACCCTACGACATACATTTTGTCTCATCAATTGTTGGGGGGGAAATATTCAAAATGGATAGTAATTTTATAGGAGTTTGATTTAGAATTCATCAAGTCTAAATCAAAGGAATCTCTTGTCTTTGTCGAGTTACTTTGTGATCTTCTGTCATCCTCCAATGATTTAACATCAAAAGCATCAATCTTGGATAAGTCTCTGTTTCTTATCTCATCAAGTGATCCATGGTATGAAGATATACTGGTCTATCTCCAAACCCAAGCTTTTCGGCCTAATACCTCTTGTTCTGAATAGCGATGTACTCAATATCAAGCCAAAGATTATCTAATCGTTGGTGATACACTTTACCATCGTCGTATCGATATGATTTTACATAGGTGCCTCACTCATGAGGAAGCTGAAAACGCTTTGAATGAATGTCATTCGGATGCTTGTGGGGGGAATTTATCTGGTTACGCTACCGCACAGAAAATTCTCCATGCTGGTTACTTATGGCCAACTATATTCAAAGATTTCATTATTGCTGTCAGAAGTTGCCATGTTTTCTAGATATTTGACCGGAAAACCAGATTACCACCTACACCACTGCATCCAATTGTTGTTGTTGGTCCATACACCAAATGGGGCATTGACTTTATGACATGTAACCCCACTACTCAGCCAGGGGGCAAGGGTATATTATTGTCGTCGTTGACTATTTTACTAAATGGGTCAAGGCGATGCCAACATTGAACAATAGTGGCGAAACGACTGCTTTATTTTTTTCAACCATGTGGTTGCCAGGTTTGGTGTACCGCAAGCCATAGTTATAGATCATGGATCACATTTTCTCAATCACATGAGGTTTAGTTGATTGCCAAGCTAGGACTGTCACATGATAGTTCTACTCCATACTGTTACCGGGAAAAGCGTCTATTCAGAACGACCCTATCCCACTAAGGTGTGACAGTGACCTTAGAAACAAATAGAGAAAACTAGTTTTCTATTCTTCTTTATGAACTATAAACGAAGAGGAATAGGATGAACCAACCTGTGTCTTGCGCTAGTCCTTTGATCCAATCTCTCTCCTCTTTGACAGCTTCCAGCTACCTGCTCCCTTACTTGCCCAGCTTCACCAAGTACCTGCAAGATCACAGAAGAAGGAAACTATACAAAGACATGGGTTTATATTCATAAAAAGCTTAGGATCAGATTTAAGCTAAACATACAAATGTAACAAACACCAATGATACACAAGCATGTAGGATAAACTCAAATAGTTCTATTGATATAACAAGAAGATCCAGGAGGAGTTACAACCGATGATTCCTGATCCAGCATCAACCTCCCAGCAAAGAAGCCCCTCTTCACCTCCAACAAAGCATAAATCACCCAATACTCTGATATCTACCTCAAAACCAACAACAATTCTTTGCAATGTACAAAATTCCAGCCCCTGGATCTCTGGGATGAGGGATCCATATATAGATGTATGCAAGGAGTATGAGTTAGCTTATGATTTGACTAGTGTCTTCTCTCTGTTAGTTCTTGCTTCCACTTGGAGACTGAGAGCCTCTTACTCATCCTTGGTCGAACTCAGTGAGGCAAGTGTCATTGGAGAAGATTCTGGAAGCTTCCATTGTCTTTCCACCTCACGGAATGGCACTGCCATTTGTCATTTCCCGCTCAACGCACCCTGGTAGTGCATTTAGGTGCGTTGCAATGCACCTAGCTAGTATATTTGGGTGCTATGCAACACAGCTAGCCAGTGGAGCAGCTGAAATGCCTGATTTGACTGATTCTGAGCATTTTCTGGTGGAGAACTTTTGGGAGAAGCTGTAATTTTTTGACCTTGTTCCTTTAGGGGTCAGAACAACACTTTTAGGGACTTAGGATCCCTTGGTTTATGGACATTTCATGCTTAGAGCTGTAAGGCACAAAAATGTCTATAACAGTTTCCCCCTAAAGTATGAGGCTATTTATCGGGTGAAATGCTTTATTAGGAGGATCTGAAGTTCTTTCAATGCTGGGAGGAGACCTGTAATAAGATACAATACAATACATTATCTTCATACTGTTTTCATGATCTAGCTGAGGCGGGCATTCCCATGCTCAGCTTTATAAATTCATTTTCATGTACATAGGACAGACAATCGTCTGATGGTAGACTGATGATTCTGATAGAGCCATCATCCTTTTGGTAGGATGATTATCTGTGCTGCAATGCTGTACATTTCAATGTCTTTATTTTCCTGAATATATATCGCAGCCCGAATGGATGAAACTAGATCCAGGGTCTTCAATCTCGTCCGATCTTCACTCGAAGTACAAGTCGATCCATGTGAGAAATGTTTTGAAGTCGAACATGGAAAGACATCGCTTGATTACCAGTCAATGATGTAAACTGTTAACAAGCGCGAGAGGAATCACCGATAATGATGATGACCCTCAAGGTACTGCAGTACAATTCACGTGGTGTGAATAAAGGACTTGGCGTCGAACACCACGCAAAATCTTTCGGTCGAAGGTCATTGATGTATACTTGTCGCCGGAAGTGAGAAACTTGCCATTGAGGCATGCAAGCTTCAAAGTACTGAATGGGGTGTTCCTAGATAAACTTCTTGGATAATGAGCTGATGTTGACAAGAAGCGATCCGTCAAAGGAGGTCCTTAATGAATCCCACATCAATGACACGGAACGGAGCAAATGATTTTGATGGAGGTGAAAACGATCTGATGATATATGGTTCAAGATGGCGGTCATGAAAGAACGAAGTATAATGTATGGTAGTGGATGGGACACAGGTGACTTCTCTGGATGACTTCTCTTGAACATGTCGGCGACACTTATGTGATGGATTGGTAGCATTTACCCCAAATGTGGATGGTGTGGCATGACCATGGTGATGTGACCGGTGAATGAAACAACCCAACCTGACTCGGACACGGAGTGGAAGTGTCATGTTCAAGAGCGACTTGCTACCAATAAAGATTCTTTGAGTTTTCTTCCCAATTTTTCCCCAATCATTGCTGACTAGTACCTCTTTATTTTTGTCAAGCTTGAGGAGGATAACATATGCTTGTTCTATAATTTTCCCTTCGGGCAAACCCATCGCTATGTTTTAACGAGCCTAGCGATAGTGAAACTCGTTCTCGTCTAAAGACAAGTTTGTCGCTATTAATCTTTTTAACGAGTTTAACGAAAAATATAACTCGGTCCTTTTCATTTTTAGAGAGTCTGAAAAGGTACGTAAAGGTAACTCCAAAATTCCTTTTTCGTCATCTAATCCCTTAAGTCTGAAAAAGTATAAAACAATACAGAAGGGATGAATTTTCGATAGTTTTAACGAGCCGAACAAAACAAGCGCTCGATCTTTTTGTGCAATAATCCCTCAAGTCCAAAAAGATTAAAATCTAGAGGAGGGATAGCACTTCCGGTTGCTTTAACGAGCCGGAAGGCCAAAACTCGTCAATCTTTTCATATTTTATGAGTCAGTTGAAAAGAGCTTAAAGAAGACTCGTCTTTTGAGGAACGAGTGATAAAATGGGTAGCAGCTGATTCCAGGGAAAGCTTGGAATTTTCCAATCACGGCAGTGTCACAAGGATGGCTAGTGAAATCACTCTTCGCAGCTGTTCCTCAAAATGGGTAAACAATCAAGTGGAGGTGAATGATCGGCCAATGAAAAAGTGGAGGTGCGGTGCAAACACGACCAAGGCTTTAATGGCTGAAGTACTACATTCACGGTGGTTATTTACCAGGGAATAGTTCATTTTTTAATGAGCTTAAACGTGGGTGGAAACACTTGCTCATGTCTTATGTTTATTTTTTAACGAGCTTGAACTATGTGCTAAAACTGCTCAATTAATCCAGTCATATGATAAGAATGTCTCATATAAAACGACAACTTTTAGATTTTTGCCCCACATTCTTTCTTTATGCAAGTTAGCTGACGACTAATCCTACGAGTTTAAAGGGTTAGAGGTCCTAAAAATTTAAAAAATAAATAGTCACCCATCGCTTGCACTCCAAAAGGTTTGCATGCCCCCAGGTATAAAACAGAGTTTCGAGGTCTCCCTCTATTCGAGCTGACCAAACATTCGTTTAATCAGGAAGGGTCACCCTTTATTCGAGCTGACAAAACATTCGTTTTATCAAGAAGGGTACTACCTCTTACAGGTTACCCAAAGATTGTTCTATTTACGGCGTAAACAAAACACTTCTTTGGCGATGTCTACCGAGATAAAAAAAAGGTGAACGGATGATATAGTGAGACCATCCCTGACATAAATTTGACAAGAGAATCCTGTACTAGAATAACCCCTCTTCTAGTCACGGATGGGGTACAGACTAGTCATATTCTCCCACGGAAACCTACTCTATACCCGAAGTTTTCCTGCCGAAGCAGACCAGGACGCATGCCCCCTGGGTTTCAGTCATATCCCTCTGAATTACTCGCGCTCATCGGGAGGACGGACTGGAGATTGAGACATTTCTTGTGTGAAAAGACTGTTTAGGGATGGTATATGACTATTTGCTATGCGTGATCCAGGAAATGAAAGCTGGTCCACGAGCTTGACCACTCTTCCTTCGTGCGGAAAACACATTACTCTAAAGAGTGAGGAGACAATGGCTACCATGCAATAAATATAGTCTCATCCAAGGAGTAGATTATAATCCAAGGGTCCTTGAACTACCATTACATTCATGCGAACTGTCTTCCTTCTCAATGTTATGGGCACATCGGGAAGGATCCCTAAAGGTCGACTGGTTCCTTTATCAAAGCCTGTCAGATTTCTCATTTCAGGTAAAAGCGATGGCGAACCAAGCGCTTTCCAAGCAGTAGAGGAAAGGATACTCACAGAAGCCCCCTCATCTATGATGGTACCAGCCATAACCATTCTATATATTTGAACGATAATTCGGAATGGTACACTTGCTGGTAAATGGGGTCTGCCTAGTTGATTCCAGTCGAAGGAAACAACTAGGTTGCTTGGAGGTGGGACCGAATAGACGGTCGGGTACGGCTCTGACGAACTTCCTTCCTGCGGTAAAGGAACGGGTAAATTGCCCCCATGTTCGTCGGAGTCTGTGTTTATGAAGAGAATTTGGACGGTGTCATCCTTGTTCTCTTCAGTGACTGTATCATCTGAAGATGAAACCTCTGAAGGCAAGACCGGGTCAACTGCCGCCTTGACCTTTCGACTTTCGTCTGGTATGGATTCAGTTGGTTTTTCTTCAATGATAGGCACTTCAGCCGACCACTTGAGCGGGCCAGCTGGATTCTCAACTAGCGACGGACTCGGTAAGAGTTTTTTATATCCAGGAGGAAGTCGTAACGGTGAAACCGGATGATCATCCAAAACTCTTTTAGCTTCGTCTAAGAAGGGACAACGGTGGACGGCATGATTGCCTTCGCACAGTTTACAAGGAAATCTAGCTTTCCCTTTTAGTCCTGGGGCTTCACTTTCGCTAGTTGACAGTGTGCTTTCAACATGATCATCAGAGGTTGATGACACCGGATTGTGCAAACGAGGAGACCAGTCCCTTAGTATCCGAGGGATGCAAGGACAATCTCTGTGAAAGTGGTCTCCTTTGCAAATGACACATGGCGATTTAGGCCTGGTCGGTGCAGTGTGTGGATTTTCGTTAGACGACACTCGTTTTCCCCCATTTGCCTTTGGCTCCTTCTTCTTCTTCTCTTTCTTCTTCTTTTCCTTCTTCTCCTTAGGAACTTGACTTTTGGCTTTGCCAGCCCCATCAAGCGAAGATGAAGGAGGAGAGGAAGAATTAGAGGAAGTAGAAGGCTGGTGGGCAACTCTGGACTCGTCTAATTGCTGATTCGATTGTTCAAGAATAGTGGTGTTCTGAACGACATTGGTTGAGAAAAACCATACCGGAAAGCCAATTGTCAGTCCTGGAAGCGACAAGGTGGCCATATGGGGTGCACCAACATCTCCACAAGAGGAGAAGGGACTAGGATTTCCACCAAGGGGAATTCCTTGGTTGGTAGACTCCATTTTCTCAACCCAAGATCAACGTAGGAAAGGGGTAATGAATATTCCGTTTAAAATAAATTTTTAGACGCTTTGACACAACTTGTTTTTTCAGTTTTTAAGAGTCGAGAAAAAACAAAAGATGACTCTAGTCTCCTTCGATTTTTAATGAGCCTGAAGTGACAAGTGCTCAGATGGACCTTTTCCGTTAAGGAGTCTGAAAAGGAACGAAAGGGACTGCTCTGGAGATCCAGGTAGAGGGAGTACCAAACCAATCGCAAAACTATAGAATACTTTTTATGGTACGGCAGTCAATCTTCCCAAATGCTGTGTTCGGTGCATTGCGATCAGTAGGGCGGCCGACACGGCTTCCTATGGATAAAGGATTTAAGCCTATAGGGGTCTCCCAATATATACTCGACGGTACGTGGGAGCACAAGTCCGTAATGGCACTTATCGTCTCAAAGTGGAGGAATCACCCAACCATCAGTGAGGACAACAGTTACCAGGCTTTATAACGCCGGAATACGTCTCTAGCCTAGACCTCTAAATGTTGTGCGTTAAGTTCCAAAGCGTTGTTAAGTTCATTGAATTTATTTTAAGTTGATCTTTCTTATGAAGTTTGCCTTTTGGGATCACCACGAGATGTAGATGTAATTCCTAAAATGCAATCTAAAGATGATAAGCAAACTTTTATCTCTTTTCAGCAATGAAAATCCTAACTACAAGGGGAAAAGAAAGACACAATCTTTTCACAAAGAGCAAAGAGCACACTGTAAATGCACTTTCCTAAATCAAGCCAAACAGACTGTCAATATGCAAATGCACATGTGCATGTATTTGTTTTTCACTTTCTTAATATTGATGTCTAAAAAGAAAGTTGATGTACAAATCTGAATTTGCTTTCAAGTGACAAACACAAACAAGCTTCTTTTCGAAATCAAAAGGTAGAGATGATTACGACACTTTATTATTTTGAAATAAATACTCGTTTCGACACTAGAAAGTCACAAATTCAAACCGAAGGCAAAAGTAAAAGCATAATCGACTGTCAACAACAAATAAACTTTCTCCTATGATAAAAATCGACACTTGCGACAGATCTAAATCAAAGGACGACAGTATGACTATTCTACTTTTGCAATGGAAAACTATAAATGACGTAACAAACACACAAAAACATCTACAGTATTTTTGTACAAAGGAGGCGGAATTACGGCAAGGAAAAGGGGTTTTTAAACAGACACATACACTGATCACAGGCTGCAAAAATCAGAGACAAAACTGAAAAAATGAAGCAAAGAACCTCAGCTGCACAAGGCTAGGCTGATCAGCGCACCTGTTACACAGAGAAACTGCATTGCAGCGCAGGTAGCCCTCTCGGGAAGTGCGTTGAAATGCAGAACCTCTTCACAGAGCCTGCGCTGGGGCAGAAACGAGAATTCTATCTGGGTTCTGGGTCACGGTTTGCAGTTTAATCTATGGTTTTTGGCCGAGTAAAAGCAATCAGTAATGCACAATCAGAGGGTAGATCTAAGGAAGGTGTACGAGCTATCACAAAGGGCAATCAGATCATTTTTGAATCAGCTGTTCAAATCATAAACAGATCTAGTGAATGGATTGAAGTAGCAGATGTCTACTTTGCATTTGTTAATGGAAAATGCAGTTCGATTGCTACTTCTAAGTTTATGAAACAAACAACAAGAGAAACACAAACAAACTAATTAGACAATCGTCCCCAGCGGAGTTGCCATTTTGTTACCGGGAAAAGTGTCTATTCAGAACGACCCTATCCCACTAAGGTGTGACAGTGACCTTAGAAACAAACAGAGAAAACTACTTTTGTATTCTTCTTTATGAACTATAAACGAAGAGGAATAGGATGAACCAACCTGTGTCTTGCACTAGTCCTTTGATCCAATCTCTCTCCTCTTTGACAGCTTCCAGCTACCTGCTCCCTTATTTGCCCAGCTTCACCAAGTACCTGCAAGATCACAGAAGAAGGAAACTATACAAAGACATGGGTTTATATTCATAAAAAGCTTAGGATCAGATTTAAGCTAAACATACAAATGTAACAAACACCAATGATACACAAGCATGTAGGATAAACTCAAATAGTTTTATTGATATAACAAGAATATACAGGAGGAGTTACAACCGATGATTCCTGATCCAGCATCAACCTCCCAGCAAAGAAGCCCCTCTTCACCTCCAACAAAGCATAAATCACCCAATACTCTGATATCTATCTCAAAACCAACAGCAATTCTTTGCAATGTACAAAATTCCAGCCCCTGGATCTCTGGGATGAGGGATCCATATATATATGTATGCAAGGAGTATGAGTCAGCTTATGATTTGACTAGTGTCTTCTCTCTGTCAGTTCTTGCTTCCACTTGGAGACTGAGAGCCTCTTACTCATCCTTGGTCGCACTCAGTGAGGCAAGTGTCATTGGAGAAGATTCTGGAAGCTTCCATTGTCTTTCCACCTCGCGGAACGGCACTGCCATTTGTCATTTCCGGCTCAACGCACCCTGGTATTGCATTTAGGTGCATTGCAACGCACCTAGCTAGTGTATTTGGGTGCTATGCAACGCAGCTAGCCAGTGGAGCAGCTGAAATGATCCTGATTTGACTGATTCTTAGCATTTTCTGGTGGAGAACTTCTGGGAGAAGCTGTAATTTGTTGACCTTGTTCCTTTAGGGGTTGGAACAACACTTTTAGGGACTTAGGATCCCTTGGTTTATGGACATTTCATGCTTAGAGCTGTAAGGCACAAAAGTGTCTATAACACATACTACCCGCAAAGTAATGGACAAGTTGAGGCTATCAACGAAGTCCTTAAGCGTATGTTTCAAAGAATGATTGGAGTTCATAAAATAAATTGGAATTCAATCTTGTACTCGGATCTATGGGCATATCAAACCTCGGTGAGAAATGTGACCAGATTTACACCCTTTCAATTGGTGTATGGTTTGGAAGCAGTCTTACCAATCTAATGTGAAATCTCATCTCTCAAACTCACAATTGACCTGCTACCCGACACTTCTGAAGAAGAAGTGCATTTCTTAGAGTTAATCCATCTGGATGAAACCCATCGTGATGTCACGTTTGCTAACGAAGCACACAAGAAACATATTAAGGTGCATTATGATAAAAATGTCAAGCCTCATGTCTTCTCAGAAGGTGACCTGGTCTTGCTTTACTACAAGGAGTCTGATAAACTTGGTGTAGGAAAATTTGAACCACTTTGGATGGGCCCTTACATTGTTAAGCATGTTTTAATGAAAGGTGCCTATGAGTTAGTGGACTATGATGGGATTCCATTATCGCAGCCTCGAAATGGGTTGTACCTTAAACGTTACTATGCTTAGTTAAGTGTAGTAAAACTCACTGTATATATGCTTTGATTTCATGTGTGTGTGTGTTCCTTTTAGAGTTCTTATTTGGTTAAGTAATCCACTTTGCATTTGGTATATATGTCGAACTTTTTGAAGCCATTTAATGGTTATGCTGATGGGGCTAGTCATAGTACACAGAATTTATCCTCTGCAGCATGGGCCATTTTCGCTCCAAGTGGCGAGTTAGTGAGTTTTAGAGGGATATGTATTGGACAATTGATGAACAACATCGCTAAATATAGTGCATTGATTGAACTCCTCTCTGATGCCATTTCACTTGGCATATGTTGAATCATCATTAGGCTAGAATCACAACTCGTTGTACTACAACTTACTAGCATTTATACCATCCAAAACCCAGCAATTCATCGCATGTTCCTTAGAGTTTGTATTTTGGAAAGGTATTTTGAGTTTATTCAATATCATCATATTTCCAGAAATCTAAACACATTAACTGATTCTCTAGCAAATTATGTGTTAAATAGACATTTGCAACATATGTAAAGTAAATATTTTCAGTTCACATCATCAATTGAATAGGATTGCATCACTTAACCATAATAAAACTCTGAAAGTAAAATAGGTGTTAAAAGTTTTTACAAATAGTTTGTGTCCAAGACAAAAATTGGTCATCTGACCCAAAAACTCAAAATGTATGCAAAAACATCTAAGTAGACTAGTGTTGCTCATAATAATAGGTCATAGTCTGTGCTATCATACGTAGCTCATCCAATGTCTCGGCTAAGTCTAAGTCTCGGAGAACTGCTCTCCCAACAGGTCTTTGTGCTGGCCCACCTGCCTCTCGTTGGTGTCCCACAAGTCGAATAGGTCCAACATCTGCATACATTTAAAAAGTGTTTTCTTTAGTCTTGGAAATAATAATAAAAACATAAAAAACGTAGAAACTTTAAAAATAAAAAACACTTTGGTTAAACAATTTACCGATAACACTCCATTGTGCCCCAATTGGTAGCATCAAATCTAGATCACCACGGAAATCCATTCCTAAATTTGGATATTATGCGAAGTCCATATCCTATCGATCG
The DNA here is from genome assembly GCA_031772625.1 of Pinus tabuliformis. Taxonomy (NCBI): domain Eukaryota; kingdom Viridiplantae; phylum Streptophyta; class Pinopsida; order Pinales; family Pinaceae; genus Pinus; species Pinus tabuliformis. Next base: position 723,363,888 of record CM062814.1, read on the forward strand.
AACCATTCAAAGAATGCAGGGGTAAATGAGATCAAGGACTAACTAGCATTTCTAGCCATAAGATCTACCCATCTCTGCATCCATGGATCTCTAGGTCCAAGTACTCCCAGTGAAATGAGTTGTGGCTGCATAAGTGGTATTCTCTTTAGGGCAAAAGAAATCAGGATCGACCCATAGCCAAAAATTTTTGTCTTTCCATTCTTTACCTTGGTTAGTTGTTCTTTCATGGATGAAAGAACTGCCTCACAACAGTTGAACACTTTTGGTTCTAAACACTCTAATGCATATTGCATGTATGATCTATTTGCCAAATGTAGTGTGGCACTGCTAGCTAGTTTGGCAAGGGTAAAGAGGATCATTCTCAATGGTAAATCACTAAGATCCCGGATGTTCATCTTTCCATCTCTGCTAGGTTGAGCTTCTTCTTGGAAAAACTTTCGTATATAGTCTCTCACTGATTCACCTCATCTGGTAGATCCTGATAGTGAGATTGGGGCACCCCACCTCGACATTCCAGTCAGAAAGTATATATCATCAATGGTAAAAGGGATCACTTTTTCCCTGATGTGAAAGGCCTGATCGGTAGGATCCCAAGAACGAACAAGGAACTATAAAAGCTCAATTTGTTGTCACATGCTAGATAATTGAAAATACTTGAGTAACCCACAATTCCTTAGGGCCTCAACTGTACCCTAATTATTTAGGGCAATCATATCTTATTCTTCATGCTCTCGTTCTCTCCATATAATCACCATTTTGATCCGATGAATGTCTGCAATGAAACCATTAGACAAATTAGGATCCATTTTTTGCAAAAATCAGCAGTAAATTTGGGAGAAAATAGCTGTGTAAATTTGGTTTTTGCACCCAGTGCACCCTTCCCTTAGAGATAGTGCACTGCAATGCATACAACCTTTTGGGTGTGTGCAATGCAGCGCACCTTTTGATACTGAAAGGGTGTGTTAATCCATAGTTTGAAAAATGAAACCCTAGGGGCCTCAAAAACTCAAAATTTTGCTTAAAACTGAAAATAAATGGAATGAAATGAAGGAGAATAGAGATAGCTCCTACTTGGTCGGGACGGCACAAGGAACGGTCCACTGAATCCTCCATAATCAGCTAGTGAACTTTGAGGTAAAAACTGGTCTAGAGCACCAAAATCAAAGGGAAAAGTGAAATGGTAAAAATGAATGGTAAAACTTGTTTTAATGTTTATTTCTTGCACATTAATCAAGTAGACATTAATTTTATTCATTTTTATCCATGGAACAGGTATTTTTAATCTATTTTGATGGTGTCTTGAGCAGGTTTAACAACTAAAATGTAGAATCTTACGTGCTCAAATGTAAATTGAACATCTTTGACAACAAAGCATACTTTTATCTCTTTTTCGAGCTTTGTTAAAATGAAAAAGGAACCCCCTTGGAGTCCTCTTTAAGCGCTCTTCAGACTCTCTAAATATGAAAAGATTGCGAGCGCTTGTCTTTTCCATCTCGTTAAAGGATTGGAAACGATATCTCTATTGTATTATTTTACGCTTTTTCAGACTTGAGAGATTAACTTACGAAAAAGAACTTGTGGAGTTTCATTTTTGTTCCTTTTCAAACTCCCTAAACATGAAAAGGACCAAGTTATATTTGTCGTTAAACTCGTTAAAAGCATCAAATAGCGACAAACTTGTCCATTTCGACAAGACCGTGTTTCACCTTTGCTAGACTCATTAAAGCATCAAATAGCGATGGATTCGCCTTAAGGGTGAAATTATACAACAAGCATATGTTATACTCCTCAAGCTTGATAAAAATAAAGAGGTACTGGTCAGTAATGACTGGGGAAATGGGAAAAAGCTGAGAAAACCTTATGGTAGCAAGTCGCTCTTGAACATGACACTTTCACCTCATCACCGTGACTATGTGGGTTGTGTCATTCAGGTTGATGGTTATCACACCGTTGGTCTATCATACCATCCATTAATTTGTTTTGGGTCAATGCTACCAATTCATCTTAGTGTCACTGAAATGTTCAAGAGAAGTCATTCAGTTCAAACTTCATCCTTTGCAATACCGTAAACCTTCATTTTCATGATCGCCATTCATGAACCTTGTGTCGTTAGTCATTTTTTTTCATCTCCAAAATCATTTACCTCATTTCGTGTCGTTGATGTGGGATACATCAAGGCCCTCCTGTGATGAGTTGCTTCTTTTCGACATCAACGCATCATCCAAGAAGTTGACTTAGAAACACCCCTTCAGTACCTTGAGGCTTGCATACATTAATGGCAGGTTTCTCGCTTCCATGGATAGGTTGACATCACTAGCCTTTGACTGAAAGACTTTGTATGGTGTTTGACAACAAATCATTTATTCACACCATGCGAAATGTACTGTAGTACCTTGAGGGTCATTATCATTATTGGTGATTCCTCTTGCGTCTGTTAACGGCTTACATCATTGGATGGTAATTAGACGATGTCTTCCCATGTTCGACCTCAGAACATCTATTCACATGGTTAGACTTGTACTTGAGCAAAAGATTGGACGAGATCGAAGACCCCGGATCTTGTTTCATCCATCCGGGCTGCGATATATTCATGAGCAGTATATCAAATGTACAATGGCCTTACATTCATGGGTCTATATCTGTAGATGACTATATTTTTACATGTAATAAAAGTTTATAAGCTGAGCATAGGTATGCCTACCCTCAGCTAGTTCATAAGGAAAAATCAAATTATCATGATATATGTATTGTAATTGCTGCAAGTAACCTTCTGCTTCGAAACCTCCTCTTCACATGATAAAGCATTTCACTCGACATACATATTTACGACTTCATGCTTTAGGGGGCAATTGTTACAGATCCATTTGCACACATCAACCGCAACCTACAGATCAGTACTATTAGGGCCCATCAAACCCTAATTGAGTTGTTACATGCCCTAAAGAAGTCAACCATCAAAATTTCTATCTTCCCAAGAAGTTTCGTGACCAAAATCATCGAAAAACTACCTCTAAGAAGATCAGCGCAGGTAGGCCTTCATTAGGGCACGCTGCAATGCAAACCATACACTAACAGGGTGCTATACAGTGCACTTGGTCCCTCTTTGGCCTGTGCTGGGTGAATTTGAGAAAATTTCCATTGAGGTTTGAAAAATTTCTTATCCATTGGATGCCTCTAGAAGTTTCTCAAACCTATATACTCCTTTGAGCTCGTATTTGGATGAGGAAGGGAGTTAAGGAACATCAATCCCTTATCCCTTCCTCCATGGAATTAAATTTTAAGTTTGGGGGGCATTCATTATCATCATTTATGGCATAACTTCTTTCATTCACCTATAAAAAGACCACTCATCTAAGTGATCAGGGGCTGTAAATTTTTGAATTATTGGGAGATGTTATTAGTATGAGACTTGAGTTGATTTCAAGTATTGTATTGATGTCAAAATGTCTTGCTTGTTATGAGGAGAGGATGGGATTGAACTGGGGGAGTGATGCTAAATCGAGCAATGGGTTGTAACTCTTCCTTTTACTAATAAAGTGTTCAAAGCTTTTTCCATATGCTTGTGTTATTCATTTATGCTTTCATATGTATATCATGTACTTGATTCCATGATTTGTTTAATCAATAGATCATTATCATATGCTTTGATTGGTTGTTGTCTTATGTTTGTGTGCAGGTACTCTTCAAGTGGATTAAGTACTTAGAGGAGCAAAAGAATCGGTCAAGGGAGATAAGGAGCAAGCGAAGGCTATAGGTAGGCTTCTTTGCCTGATATTTAATCTATTGATCATAGGAAAAGGAGAGAACTCTTTAAACTATTTTTCTAGACTTAGCTACTAGTCTAGGGGTTTAAGTGTTTATCCGTAGACACTAAAACTTCCCAAAACACTAAGGCGACAAAACGCATTAAAATCGTCATAGAATTTATTTTACCATTAGTCACTTAATGGTCCCCCTTACAAGGGAATGATTGGGGAAAACACAAACAAATAACTCTCTACTGATATAACGTGTTTAATATTTTTTTGGTGCCATAGCAACTCCCTTAATAAAACGTCTTCTACCAAGTTTATTTTTAGGAAAATTGTATTTCACTTAGTTTACTACCCTTTTTTATGACAATTGTATTTCACTTGGTTTGAGATATTTTTTTAAGACAAGTTTAATGTTTAAGACTTAACAAATGTCTTACACTACCCTTTCGTGTAGATGTTCACACGTTAAGACCTTTCCAAACTAGGAAAGGCACATCCAAGAATCCCAAGTGTTCCCTTAGCATTAGGTAATACTAATATGAGCTAATAAGAAAGTGTGGGCATATTAACTCAAGGATTTGAAACCCAGAGTTTACTTTTGGGTGGGCAATGTTATAGGCCTGTACTAAGCTTGGCTAATCATTGGCACATTGATAATTCAAATGTCTAGAATAAAATGAAATAATGATATTGGACTAAACTGAGCCACAACATAGTGCAATGTAGAGTACATTCTTGCACCCCTTTCTCTGTAGAACACAGTTTTTTCTACTACAACCAAAGGTCGCACATTTGAAATTTTTTGACTCCTAAGAGTATAACTACTCCATACAAAGCCCCAACATCGATAGAGAGATCATTTCTCATGTCCATGATATGATTTAATCTAGTCATTAGTGTCTAATAAGAGTCTATATCATACAAAATGGGAACATCACACATTTTCATGCTCTATCTATCTAAACAAAATATTTTCCCCAATAATTTTTCATACAAGAGATTTTCAACTACATACTACTTTGTGTTGAATTTCCAAAAGATAATTTCATAGAGAAAAGGAAATGTAGGTGTGAAGAAGTATCTAAAAACATTATAATCAAGACTTTATCAGTAAGTGCACAACTACTTCCACAGAAAGGACATGAATTGTCCAAAGAATGATTATGAGTATTGGGTAGTGAAGTATAGATCTTGATTTGAGCTCTTTGACGAAAGTTCTATTCCGCCTTCATGTCCAAGAAAAAGAATGAAATCTTAAAATGTGACTTTGAAGTGGATATCTTAGTATCTTGTAAACTTGTTATAATGCTAGGAGAAGGATTCTAGTGCCAAAATATTAACAATTTTAATGCCTACTTGTGGAGGGAATAGTTTTTGGAATTCTCTACCAACTCTATCCCTGGACAATGTTCGGCAACAATAGAAGTAACTTAAAATATCCATGTAACTTGGTTGTATTTTTCTTTGATCTTTGCTAATTTGTGAATAGCCTGCAATTTGCATGGTGAAAATAAGAAAATTAATTCACATTTATACATTAAATTGATAGTACTCCATTAAAACCATTCCTTTTCTAGCTACAAGACTCTGCAAAGCGGTTACCTCAAAATATTCAACAATATTGTGAGAATAAGGGCCTAATGGCCTGAAGTGAATGACTTCCCCTCATCTTTTCATCAACAATAATTGAACCCATTATAGTAAGTCAAAAATCACCACTCTAAAATAAAGAATATAAGTTATCATATACTCTATCCATTTCTTTATCTCATAAAAACATTCAAAGATGTCACTGTTGAGTTGATGAATAGTACATATAACCATCCTTACAGTATCTATTGAATTACAAACAATTTACATAACAATTGCAGCTACTATGGCATCTAAAATAGAAGTATTTTTATCCATTATTATTATTTCCATTGACATCTCGAGTTTGGGTGAGACCCCAAAATTAAGCTCTCTCATAGGTATTGTTCAGGTTCATAAAACCTCTCTAATCGTTTTCCAAGAAAGATGGTTTGCAGGGATAAGGCATGGGAGGTAATGTTGTCTGTGTGCCCTGCATGGCATGTAGTTGCAACTGATGTTATTGGATTATCTAGTGGTCTGGGGGTTATGTGGGATCCAAAAATTATTGAGATGCAGGCATTTCTATCATGTGTAGGGATTATCATGACTAGACACATGATGGGAAACTGTCAAAGGGTATGAATTTTCAATTCATATGCTCTATATGCGGGGCATAGACTATTTTGGGACCAGGTTTGAAAATCTGGAATCCTTCGATTAAGTTCCATGATCATTGTGGGGGATCTTAATTTTTTGATGGGGAGGGAAGAGATTTGGGGACAAAATTCTAGAATTGATAGTATGGCTACTTATTTCAGAGGTTTGATGGAGGATTTTTCACTATTGGATGTCACACCAGATCCTCTTGATCCCACTTGGAGGAATGGAAGAACTAGTGAGGAGGGTATCTAAAAAAGAATGGACTAGTTTCTGGTTAATCAGACTATGGTTAATGTTAGCCTCACTCTCTTAAAAATCAATAATAAATCCAATTATTAAATTAAATAAATAAAATCATGAGAATTCCTCAAACAAAGGAGTCTAATTTGGATGAGAGATTCTCTCCAACTAGCTCTCTTAAATTAGTGTGTAAGTTGAGAAGTTATCTCAACCAAGTGAGTCTAAGATAGACGCACTATCTTAAGACCACTTACTCATGTATTTAAATGTATTATTAAATTTTTTTAATAATGAGAATTACATGAGCATGAGAGACCACATGATGGCTCTCTGCCTTTTCCGCCAGTTTAATTTTTGTGTTTTAATTTGTTGTGCATATGGTTATATGGATTTGTGATTCTTCTTCATGCGGTATCAGATCTATTAACCTTTGATGTGTATACTGCCTCTGTATCATATGTATATTCAGTGTGTATCCTCCGCTGACTGAGCTATAGTCATCAATCCCTGGACCACAACGTTGCTGCAGTAGACAGGATGTACATTCCAGAAAGGTGAATTCATCAGAACAAGATTCGATATTATAACTTCTTTTGAGTTCATCAGCTCAACTAGACCACCTCTCGTGTATTTCAAAGTGCCAATCGAATTAAGGTTTTCAATTTTTGGGACTTTTCCAGAAGTTTATTATGTTGAGAATTGAAGCAAAGATCACCTCTAGTTGCAGAGGTTTAGGAAATTAATTCAACAGAAGCAACAGTGGATCTAGAATACTGGGAATAATACCACTTCTAGAGAGAACAAGATCACCCTATCTATATATGCACATGGTGAACATCAACAAAACAACTCTTACTGATATTCGAGTGCATATTCAACATGCACATGAAACGATTGAGTTGCAAGAGAAGCATGTTGCTTCCAAGTCTTTGACCAATCCAGAGATAGATGATCATTCGACTTCATTCATCCAACCAGCTTCAAGTGTTGAAGTTGTTCCAGTTCAACTTTCTTCCAAACCCATCATTAAGCCACGGGAAGAAATTCAAAGTAATCGAATTCGACAAGGCTTTGGATATGTCAAAGATATCGACAACTTACATATCCTTGATTATTCCAAGCCCATTCAGTTCGTCAGTGCCAAATTACTTAAACAAATCACCTCAGCAAGTTCTCGACAAATTGCAAACCGACGTCAATGCACACAAACTGAAGTTGCAAACAAACAAAAATGCACACAAATTCAAGTTGCAGACAAACCGAAATGTTCTCAGTGTCAAAGAACCAGTCATCTAGAAAATCAATGTTTTGATCTCCATCCTTGTAGCCATTGCGGCAAGTCAAATCATACATCAAAGAAATGTTGCAACCAATGACAATCAGCCAGATTGAAGATAAATTATTCATGGATTGATCCCTGGGAATGATCATCCACAGCCAGAAGATTTTCCAAGTTTTACAATCAGATTCACTCACACATATTGCAGCCAACTGTCAAATGAGGATGGTACTCTCTGTAGGTTTTAACCCTGTATAGAAATTACCTGCATACGAATTCTAAAACACAGAAAATAAACAATGCAAGAGTATAACACATAAAACACATATACATAGAGATTTTCCCCTGGATCCCAAAACTGGGACTACCAGCTTGATTTTTCATTATTATGTTCCTTTCAATGTTACAATACATATTTATACATGATGAAGCATCCAATACCATGGACCGAAAAACCATCACGTCCAAAACCATGGACCGAAAACCATCTCATCCAAAAACATGTGTGAAAATCATGCACAAAACCATATGTGGGTCCGCCCAACCTAACATAGGGTCCAAAACCAAAATTTTCCGGGGCACTACCCCGGACCCCGTAAAGTGGGGTTACGGGTGCCCCTCAAACCCCCTGTCACCCCCCCCCCCCCCCCTCTAACCCCCAGTTAACTACGTGGGCTAGTAGTGGAAAGAATATAACAAAACCCAACATTCTCCCACTTGGTGTTTTCTTTCCACAAGGGGGCCATAAGAGAGCTTAGTCATTTATCCAGCCTTACAATGCCCATTGTTTCTCTACACCAAGAGAACTTCTCAGAGCTCATAGATTTTGTCAATGCATCTGTAGTATTCTTCAAAGTGTCCACCTTTACCAGCAACACCTTTTTGTCTTCTATCATATCCCTCACAAAGTGATACTGAACATCAATGTGCTTTGTCTTTGAATGATATGTAGGGTTCTTTGCCAAGAAAATTGTGCTTTGGCTGTTACAGTCTATCCTTATAACTTCCTGTACTAACCCCATACTTGAACACAATCTTTGCAACCAAACTACTTCCTTGCTTGCATGAGTGGCTGCCATGTATTCTTCCTCTGTAGTTGATAGTGCCACTATATATTGTTTCTTACTCATCCAACTGATTGCACCTCCAAATTGGTTAAACATATACCCACTTGTAGATATTCTTTGATCCAAATCTCCAGCCCAGTCTGCATCAACAAAGCCACGAATATCCAACACTCTGTCCAATCCTGGTCTTCCTTGGTAGCACAAACCATAAGCACTAGTGCCACGCAAATACTTGAAAACCCGCTTCACTGCTGTCCAATGCTCCTTCCCTGGTTTTGACATAAACCTGTACAATACTCCCACTGCATGTGCAATGTCTGGTCTAATACAGACCATTGCATACATCAGGCTACCGACTGCACTTGCATATGGAACACGGGACATATCCTCTTCTTCTTCTTGTGTCTTGGGACAGTGTTCAGCAAATAACTTTACACCTACAGGAATAGGAACCTTCACCGGATTACTATCCTGCATATTAAACCTCTGCAGTATTGTCTCGACATAACTCCTCTGGTTTAACTAGAGCTTCCTCTTTGCCCAATCTCTTTTAATTTCCATGCCCAAAATATAGTTTGCAGCACCAAGATATTTCATGTCGAATTTGGAGGACAATTGAGTCTTCAAATCCTGGATAATTTCTTTGTCATTTCCAACTAGCAACATATCATCCACATACAAGACCAGATAAATAACACGATCACCAATTAATTTAAAATACACACAGTGATCTGCTTTGCTTTTGGTGAAGCCAAGTCCTTGTATAAATGTATCAAATTTATGATACCACATCCTTGGTGACTGTTTTAACCCATACAAAGACTTCTTTAACTTGCATAGCAATTATTTGTTACCCTTCATCGCAAAGCCTTCAAGTTGCTTCATGTAGATCTCCTCTTCCAGATCCTCGTGAAGAAATGATGTCTTCACATCCATCTGTTATACCTCAAAATCAAAAGCAGCAGCAACAAATAAAAGTAATGTAATAGAAGTTACCTTGGCAACAAGAGAAAAAAATATCACCAAAATCAATTCCCGACACCTGGCAATAACCTTTTTCTACAAACTGAGCTTTGTATTTCTCCACCTTTCCTTCTGCATTTGTCTTCTTCTTGAACACCCATTTGCTGCCAATGGGTTTCCTTCAGTTGGAAACTCCACTAGATCCCAAGCCTCATTTTGTGCAAAGATGCCATTTCATTAACCATGGCCCCTTTCGAGAGTTTTCCACCCTCTGAATCTATTACTTCCTTCACAGTACTGGGATCATCATCAGTAATAGGTAAAGCAAAATTTGAACAGAAAGAAGATGGACTATACCTTTTTGGCTACCTTCTTTCTCGAACTGATCTTCTTACACCTGGTGTTTGTGGCTCTTCATCTTCTAATTCCTCCTCTATTGTAGAGTCTAATTCTTCCTCCTTTAGCTCAAACTCTATCTTCTCAGGTTCCTTTGGTTGGACTTCATGTTTAATAACATCTTTCACCTCTCTAAACACCACATCTCGGCTTTACACAACCTTCCTTGTTGTTGGGTTCCAAAGCTTATAACCCTTTAAACCATCCTTATACCTAATAAAGATGCACTTTTTAGATTTACTATCCAACTTGGTTCATTTCTCCTTTGGAACATGTACATATGCATCACATCCAAATACCCTCAGATGTGATAGAGAGGGTTTCTTACCAGTCCATATCTCTTGTGGAGTCTTATCCTCCAACGCTGATGAGGGTGATCTGCTGACCACGTAACATGTTGTCTCCACCGCCTCTGCCCAGAGTTCATGTCCTAACTTGGCACCACTGAGCATGCTCCTTCCCCTCTCCATCAATGTCTTTTTCATTCTTTCTGCGACTCCATTTTGCTAAGGTGTATATGGAGAAGTCTTCTACTGTGCTATACCACACTTCTTACAAAATTCTTCAAATTCCTTACTGCAAAACTCTCCACCATTATTTGTCCTCAACACCTTTATCTTCTTCTCTGTCTAATTTTCCACGAGAGCCTTAAATTCTTTAAACCTGTCAAAGACTTCAGATTTCTTCTTAAGGAAATACATCCATGTATTCCTTGAGAAGTCATCTATAAATGATACATAGTACACAGACTTACCTAGTGATGGAACCTTCATAGGTCCAAACACATGACTGTGCACAAGCTCTAATATATGTTTCTCCCTCTTACTACCAGAGGGGAAACTCACCCGATTCTGCTTCCCATATACACAATTTTCACAGAAATCAAAGTCTAGAGAGCTACTATTCATATCTTCTACCATACTTTTACCATGAAATATTCAAAGGCCCTTCTCTCCAATATGTCCAAGCCTTTGATGCAACAACATGGTCTTTTCTCGAGAGACCACTAGATTTTCTGCTCCACTTTCACGAACCATAGAACTATTGCACCCATCAATAACAGTGCTACCTTGTAGCTTGTATAGAGTTCCAATATGAACTCCCGCCATCAATACCAGTGATCCCTAAACCATTTTGTAGGTATCCTTCTTGAACACTCTTTTTACACCTGCATCATCCAACTTGCTTACAGGAATCAAATTTTTGGCTAATGTAGGAATATGTAGAACACCGGGAAGTGTTCTAACCCTTCCACCTTGCAACTTCAACTTTACTTTTCCACCACCAACGATTCTAGCCTTCCTATCATCCCCTAAGAAGACATCACCAACATCGTATTTATCATACTCGCAGAACCACTCTCTATGGGGAGTGAAGTGAAAGGATGCACCTGAGTCAATCAACCATACCTCATGATCTACATGTGTACTTGAAGAGGCCAAGCACACATCCCCACCTTCATCTGAGGTGGTTTTCGCCTCTGTAAAAGGAGCATCATGAGATCCCTTTCCTTTATCAGGAGCTTTAGATTTATAGTCCCTTTTGTAGTGCCCTTCCTTTCCACATTTCCATCACACCACCTTTACAGGTTTTCCTAGAGATTTAGATCTCCCTCTCTAGATTTAGATCTCCCACTCGATGACTTATTTTTGTTTCGGTTCTAGGACCGTCCTCATACAAAAAAGGCACCACTATTCTGGCTCTCCATATTTTTCTGTCTCATCTCCTCCGTCACCAAGGATGATACTATTTCATCAAGCTGAAATGCAGTTGCATTGATACCTATTTCAATAACTAGACTATCCCACGAATCTGGTAGAGAACACAACAAACTGCTGCACTTATCTTCATCTGAAATCCTAATATCAACAGACGATAACTGACTTACCATAGTATTAAATGCGTTCAGATGCTCTATCACCGAGTCTCAATCTTTCATCCTTAGGTTATACATCTTTTTCCGCAGGAATAATTTATTCACCAGAGACTTAGATTGGTACAAAGTCCCTAACTTGTACCACAAAGCCTTTACTGTAGCTTCCCCTAATACATTCAGCAATACTGAATCTAAGACACACAATCGTATTGTGCTCTTTGCCTTCCGATCCAACTTCTTCCATTCTTCATCGGTCACTCCTGTTGGTTTAGTACCCAGATCTAACGTGATCCACTGATCTTTATCCACCAATAGATCCTCCATCTTGAATTTCCACAGCTCAAAACTTTGACCATTGAAATTCTCGATCTCCATCTTTCCACTACTCGCCATCCTCTTTTACCACTAGAATCGATCTCGTATACCTCCCACTAAACAGGGTCTACCACAGGCCCGAGAGAAACCCCTCAGCAATAAAGGCGTCCCCTTGAAGCCAAAAATAGCTTCGATACAAAATGTAGGTTTTAACCCGTACAAAAATTACTTGCATACGATTTCTAAAACATCGAAAATAAACAATGCAAGAGAATAACACATAAAACACATATACACAGATATTTTCCCCTGGATCTCAAAATCGGGACTACGAGCTTGATTTTTCATTATTATGTTCCTTTCAATGTTACAATACATATTTATACATGCCGAAGCATCCAATACCATGGACCGAAAAACCATCGTGTCCAAAACCATGGACCGAAAACCATCGCGTCCATAAACATGTGCGAAAATCATGCACAAAACCATAGGTGGGTCCGCCAAACCTAACATAGGGTCCAAAACCAAAATTTTCTGGGGTGCTGCCCCAGACCCCATAAAGTGGGGTTACGAGTGCCCCTTAAACCCCTTGTGATCTCCCCCCTTCTAACCCCTGGTTAACTACGTGGGCTAGTCATCGAAAGAATATAACACAACCCAACACTCTCGTGCAATTGAATGGGGGAGTACACCAGTGAAATACTCCTCCACCTACAGGGGAGGAGTTTAGATATATTTTGGAGAAGATTGCCTCTCCTTTCAGTTGACAAAGGGGGGAAAATGTCAATGAAATTGACAAGTGGTTGTCAGACTGAAAATCTCGACAACATCAGCGAAGTAGCCAGTGGGCATCTCCATCAGCCAGTGGGCGATCATCATCAGCAAATATGCCAGTGGGCATTTATCATATTGTGTCAGAGGACACTGGATGTTTTTTTCAAGAAAAGGATAGTTGGATCCTTTTGTGGCTTGGCACATGATGGAGTTTTCAAGTGACATTTAGAGATGAATCAGTCATGCAGCTGAGTCATGGTTTCTTCATATTGTCGTTTCTTCAACATCCAGCTTTGGTGGTTTTTCAGGCAAATGTTTTTTGAGGATCAACTTGAGAACTTGGAAGATGGTTCCTTGTTTGTTTTGGATTTATCATTGAGAGGGGGAATGTTAGCCTCACTCTCTTAAAAATCAATAATAAATCCAATTATTAAATTAAATAAATAAAATCATGAGAATTCGTCAAACTAAGGAGTCTAGTTTGGATGAGAGATTCTCTCCAACTAGCTATCCTAAATTAGTGTGTAATTTGAGAAATTGTCTCAACCAAGTGAGTCTAAGATAGACGCACTATCTTAAGACCACTTACTCATATGGATTTAAATGTATTATTAAATATTTTGAAAAATTAGAATTACATGAGCATGAGAGACCACATGATGGCTCTCTGCCTTTTCCGCCAGTTTAATTTTTGTGTGTTAATTTGCTATGCATATGGTTATATGGCTTTGTGATTCTTCTTCAGTTAATCATCCGATAGATATAAGATCTTATATTATTCCAACATTTATTTATGATCACTTGCCCATTATGCTGACATGGGACAAAGGGGAACAAAAGAGATCATAACCCTTCAAATTAAACTCAAAATGGCTTAAAATGGATGAATTTGGGGATCTAGTATGAAATGCTTGGTCTCAGTCATTGCTTCCACCTCCACTAAATCACATGAAATCCATATGCCGAAAGATTAGAGAGCTGAAAAGGGCCTCTCAGGAATGGATTAAGGGGATGAAGGAGGGTGAAACTAAAGCTCTTAGGGAGATTGACATTTGCCTATGTTATTTCAATGATCCTCAGGACCCATTATTCTTCTTAGAGGAATACTGGCACAAGATCATTGAATTGGAGTGTAAGAGAATGGACATTCTCCGTTCATGGAAGAAGACATCCACATGAAGAGCAGGGTGACATGGATAAAAGTTGGAGATAAAAATATGAGATATTTCCATGCACATTTCAATGTCAGGAAACAGATCAGTTCCTTAAGGAGGGTAAGAGATGAAGTCAGAAACATATTCAGTTCATAGAGATCTATTGAACAAGCGATTGTCACACATTTCAAAGGCTAAGTCTTGGCACATGAGACATCTATCTCGTCGCAAATGAATTTTATCGAATAAGTTCCAAACATGTTAACATTAGAGGGTAATGACAGACTGGGACAACAAATCACAAGTGAGGATTTGACAAAGATATTGAAGGAATGTGCAAAGGAGAGAAGTTTGGGCCTAGATGGGCAGGGAATTGAACTTTTTATTCACTGTTTTGATTTGATGATCCCAGATTTGTTGGTAGTAGCTAAAGAATATAGGATTAATGGGTTCATATCGGGGGCCATAAATTTGGCCTTCATAACATTAATCCCCAAAAGGTTGGAAGCAAGAACCTTTGCATATTATCATCCCATACATCTTTGCAACTCGGTGTACAAAATGATATCAAAATTGATTGCAATTAGGTTGAAGTTGGTACTGTCAAAGCATATTACAAAGGATGAATTTGGTTTCTTAGAAGGTAGAAAATACAAAATGTAATTGGTATTGCCTAGGAGATGATGACCTCTATTAAATCACATAAACAAAGAGCTTGCCTTCTAAAGGTATACTTGAGCAAGGCATATGATTGCATTGACTGGGAATTCTTCTTCTTGGTTGGGTTAAAATCTAGTATGTCTTTATTTAACATTAAATGGATTTTGGCATGTTGCAAAACTACAAATTCTATTGTCATTATTAATGGCTTTCCTCCATATTTTTTCAATGCATATAGAGGAATTAGAGATGGATGTGTCATGTCTCCAATTCTTTTTCTCTTAGTTATTGATTGTTTCAGTAGAAAAATGAGGGTGTCAATGGATAATGGAATTATTAAAGGGATCAAAGTAACCAAAAATATTTCCATCTCTCATTTAATATTTGTAGATGATATGTTACTCGGTGGGGAATCCATGGTGGGGGAGTGGAAAACCATTAGACCTCATTAAGTCATTTGGAGTTTCATCTGATTTGAGTAGAATGAAGGAAAATTTATCTTGTTACCTGATGATAGTGAGGAGAGTATAACAAAGGACATATGTGATCTGTTTGAGCTAGCATCATCAATCTTAAACGATGGTTTCACCTACCTTGGGTTTAATATGGAACCAAAAGGATCCTATAATCATGATTAGGCATGGTTAATTAAAAGATTTCACAAATTGGATAGTTGGAAGTACATATAGTTTATGATGGGAGGAAGGATGGTAGTGATGAAATTGATAATAAAAAACATTTCAGTATATTAGATGCACCTTTATTTAATGCCAATGAAGATAATCCATAATATAGAAGCTATCATGAGGCACTTCTTATGGGCTGGAACACAATTACAAGACAAAATTCATATGGTACGATGGTCAACACTTGCAAGGCTAGTGGATGAAGGAGGTTGGCGTTTCATAGATACATCCACTTTTAACAAGGCTTTGATTATAAAAAACATGTGGAGGGTCATGTCTGGAAATGGTGTGTGGTATCATATCATTAAGGAAAAATACATGTTTGGTGAAACTTTCTCCTCATTGATTAGCACTGGTGCCAAGAAAAAAATTGTTATATCACACATATGGAGAAAAATGAAGCAAACTCTATTGAGAAATATAGGGTATAAAAATTAGGTGATTTCTCTTGTAATTATAAATGCTTGTGTGTGCTTTCTACTCCTTTAGATTATGGTCTTCTCTTTAGTTAGATTATTATAGTGTTCTTCATCAAACAACTACCAAAGCATAAACAATAAAGGGACAAGAGATACAAAATATAGGCATAAGCCAGGGCCAAAACCTCTCCCACTTGAGAGGAAAACCCAAATGAATTCTTCTTCTTATAGAGACTCCAATTGACAAATTCTTCCTTTTGCCTTCGTTACCTTTTAGATCTCGGCTTACTTTTCTCTGCTTCAAACCTACAACTTCTCAGCCCTAATTCATAAACCCTAGCACATGTAGATTACCTTCTCTTGTACCTTGATTTCCTTCTCTTTAGGTGGAGGCTACCTCCTTGACAACTCGACTTGAGATAATCCTCAGTTTTCTCCTTGAATTGACCTTGGCTTCTTCTGCAATAGATAACGTCTATACTTCACACTTGTGGAGTGATTTAGCCTAGAAGAAAGCCAAAAACAAAGCTAAGGACATTACTCTTCCTTTCCTCTCTTCATTGATTACGAGGCTACATTCCTAGTGATTCTAACACTTCTTATTGAAAACTTCTCCTTGACCAAAATTATGTCCTTGAAATGAAGTCGAGCTACCCTATTTATAGTGGTTTTCCCATGTAAATTAGCCGACTTGAGTTGTGTGTGAGCCGACATGTCCTTTGGTGAAGCTTCATAATTTCATTTAAAGCCGACTTGAAGGAGATGTTTGAGCTTGATCTTGGAGGATCTCTTTGACTCTTTCAATGACTCACATATATTTGTAACATGCCCAAGAAGGGTCATCCATACATAACATTGACTCAATAGACTATTATGACTTGATGACAAACCTAAAGGCTCACAATGGGAACCTTAACTAAAATAAAATTCCTTGATCATGAAACCCATGATTCAAGCATTACAAAAATAATTTTATTTTCTTCTTTACATCAATTACATAAAATCATATTTACACATGTCATTATGAAGACCGAACCTAGTTACACTTTTCAACACACTCTACACTGGATGTTGGGGTTTGTCCATTGGGGGGATGGAGATGGATCCAAGATCAAAATTGGATTAGACACCATCATGGGGAAGGCTAGAAATCATTCATTATCCTTTAAGTTATTGCAAATCCTTCACAGAAAGGACATTATCTGATTGCAACAGATATATTTGTTGGGGACTCAAAACATTGATCAGCAGAGTTGGAGAAGGGTCGATGACCTTGGCATACCAGAGACATATCATGAGGAATGGGGGTCATACGTAGCACAAATTCGATATGCTGGAATCACTCTTGGTGATAAGCAGGAATGTATGATATGGGGGGGTAAAATGAAAAAGAACAATTTGATGGTCCAAGACATCTACTTGAAGTTGCCAAGGCCTGAGAGGATCAATGACTATAATAAGCATCTATGGGATATATGGAGATGGAATCTCCCAAAAAAAATTAAAATGTTTTTGTTGACTGATAGCACATGATCGTATATTAACATGGAACAACTTACAAAAGAATGGGTTCATTGGTCCTGGAATATGCCCTTTATGCATGAGGGGGGGTGGAGGGGAGATACAGATCATTTTTTGATCAAATGCTCATATGCGAGGCTGAATTGGGATGGGGTTATGGAGGAAATGAATCTTCCTTTCATTGGCACTAATAAACCCTTGTTCAAATGTATTATGTCATGGTTCACTTCACACAAGACGTACATGTCCCTCCCATTATATATCATATGTATTATATGGTGAAGTAGGAATGCTAGCATTTTTTATTAGAAATTTGTGATTGTTAGAGAAGCCATTATCAAGACAATTGATTTTTTCAATGAGACTCGGTCGGTGATAAAGTATAACAAAAACATGAAATGAAAATTCATTGATATTTGGAAAGAATATCTGGTTGGGTTTTGGGACGGAGCCAACAATAGAAGGAAATATGGATGTGGTGCAATCGTAGTTACTAAGCCTGGTAATCTCTTCCACCTTTGGTGTTAGGGCAGAATGGGATCAAACAAAAAATTGGAGATTACAACACTATGGGGAGTACTTATCGCAACAAAATGGCTAAGCTTAGACAAAATTTAGGTATATGGAGATGAAAAAGGAATCATTGACTCGGTAAACAAGCATACTAATTTCAATGCCCTCATACTTGCAAATTGGATGATGAGGATTCAAAACTTGGTAAGGAATTTTAATCATATACATTTCCAACATATATACAGAGAACATAATTGACAACAGACCTCCTATCTAAAAGAGGTATTTCAAAGGAAACAGGTAAAACAAATTTCTTAGTCTTCAAGTAGGGTATCATGGTAAATGCAAGTAACATCAACTACTCTTAGGAGACATTTTAACACAAACTCGATTTTGATGGAATTTTTGTATCTTTAGATAGTGAAAGTGTTCATTTATGAAAATGTAATGGTTATACGCTAAATTTTGATGTTAAGAAAGACACTTTTTGTAGAACAGGAAAATATAAATGTATGGGCATAAGAATGATAGGAGAAGCATGAAAGGATAATATAATGAACAAAATCTAAATTATGTATTATCCTTATATTTTAATACAAAGATAGTGTTTTTTTCTTTCTAAAAAAAAAGTAGCGTCAAAATAAATGAAACAATAAAAAAACACATATTAAAACACAATCGATGGAGACCCTGAAAAGTACTCCAACTATGTTACTACTTATATACGTTTAGCAAAAGTGCCTCCATTGCTCCTCTCATGAAGCACACCTTTGTTGTCGGCCTTCATCGCCCTAAATCCCATCAGTTGTTGTCAGCCTCCATTGCTCCACTTCCTGAAGAACCCATCAACAACGTAAAGATGAACTCCTAATCCTTTACCTTTACCTTTTTTACTAGCACCTCGTATTGAAAATTTTAAGACAAAATTTATTTTGTCTTAAAAAATTGTCTTAAAAGCCCCCTCCATGTAGTACTGTCGAATGCAACAAAAGACAAGTGGTCTCTAATCGTATCAATAGAGATCGAAGGGACATAAGATGAATTGATGTCCACGAAATCTTGCCAGGAAAAGTTATTGCATTCTTCAAAATCAACTACCCCCACAAAACGAAGAGCCCAACAAATAGTTGTCTTTATATAAGATAACATGAATGGTAAGTGAAATAGCAACCTCGGTATAGGTGCACGACAATAGTAGCATGCAAGTTGGCGGACTTATGGCGCACTGTCAAAGTCAATTTTGCAGTTGTTAGATAATATTGTCTTAAATTGATATGTTTTTGTCTTAATTGTTAATTGTCATAAATATAAAGCTTTGTTTTAAATATAAAGTTTTGCCTTAAAATAATTTTGTCTTAAACTGGGTTTCTCTTAAAACATTTTGGTATCAAATTGTTTATCTTAAATATTAAGATTGTCTTAAAATATTTTTGTTTTAAATTGTTTTTGTCTTAAACATAAAGTTGTCTTAAAATATTTTTGTGTCAAACTATTTTTGTCTTAAACTGTTTTTGTCTTAAATATAAAATTTTGTTTTAAAATATATATCTGAAACTGTTTTTGTTTTAAACATAAAATTTAAGAAAATTTAATTGATATTAAATTTTAGTATAAAATAATTAAAATAAAAAAATGATTTTTAAGTTAAAAAAAATGTGGTGTTTGGTGTAGTAGTGCGTCGATCTTCAAATCTATTGTTTCCGGTCTGTTGATTTGAGCAGAGTGGGGGAGGAGGCCAATATCCGAGGAAGAAATTGCACTTAAGTCAGGATTCAAACAGGCAAGATCTGCTCAAAACTTCCTGGAAATTTCATCGTCAGTTTCATGAGTTTCCCTCGCATTTCCTTGATCCTTCGACTCGTCTGCCGCTCTCTCCTCCTCAAATTAACTGACGTGGAAGATTGAACCCCCCTGATACGAAAGGGCCTCCCGCCCACCACTTCTCAACCAATCCGATTCATCTCGAATAGCTAACCAGGGAATTGATCTTTGTTTCTTCTTCAATGGCAGCGCGAACGCGGAGAGCCTGGAGATATGATGTATTTCTGTGCTTCAGAGGCTCAGATGTCAGGAAAGGCTTCGTAGATCATCTCTACGGAGCCCTCACAGCGGGCAACGAAATCCATGTTTTCTACGATGCACATAAATTGAAAAGGGTGAGAATATGAACCCATCTATAAAGGCCGCTATTGAGTCCAGCCGAATCAGGATTCCTATATTCTCCCCAGATTTTGCACCCTCTGTATGGTGCCTCAACGAAGTGTCGCTTATTGCGAGCCAGGAGCAGGGAACGGTTATCCCTCTGTTTTACAAAGTGACTCCTTCGCAAGTGCGTCACCCAGAACGATCTGGCAGCCCATTTGCTCAGGCATTCCAACATCATCGCAGTAGGGGAATTCACAGTCCAAAAGAAATTGAAATATGGAAAGCTGCTCTGTTGAAAGTGTGTAATGTTTCAGGCTGGACACTCAACGACACAAACGGGTGGGTTCACTAAATGAGATTTATCTTGTATCTGTTTCCTTTGGTATTTGTTTAATTGATTGTTGTTTTCAAAATTGGTAAACTGTCTGTTCGATTGCTGTTTAAGAAATCGAAAGCAGCCACGTTACAGGCTGGACACTTGACGATAGATATGGTGGGTCGATTAACTTAGTGTTGTGCTTTCTCTATTTGGTTGTTTGATCCATCCATGCTTTCCAAACTCTGTACAGATATGAAGCGGCATTAGTTAAGCGTGTGGTTGAGGACGTGGTGAACATTGCAAAATAAGGTAGCGGAATGATTCAGAACCAGCAATTCTGACTGAAGGTGCACAAAAAAGGCAGTTATAAAGTGGAGAGAGAAAAAAGTATGGGAGAGACTAATGGTGTGAGATTATCTAAATACTTGTTTTATATTAATCGATGTTACCTACCGTCTAGCTAAAGCCTAGGTTCCCAGAGGACAGAGGAATCTTATTGGCTTTGTCATTAATCAGTTGATGCTAATGCCTAGGTTCCGAGAGTACAAAGGAATCCTATTGGCCTTAATCAGTTGATGCTAATTCCTAGGTTCCGAGAGGAGAAAGGAATCCTATTGGCTCTCCCATTAATCACTTGATCCCTGCTTATCAAAAGCAACTTTCGTTTTAATGTTCTTTTTAGTCATGAAAAGAAGTATGGTTGATTTATGTTTCCATGTTGTTTTAGTTATTTCCTTTTTCTCTACGCCAATCTTGGAATCCAAAAAGGAATCTAGGGCAGAAAAAGTGAAATGTGTTTTCAAATAAGAAATAATTGAATAAGGAAACTCCCGGTTGCCCAAAAAGGAGGTTAAATCAAGTTTTTTGCTTGTGCTTTTTTAAAGCAGTGTTTTTAGTTTGATTTTTCGAAGGTTCCTTGAACCACCCAGGAGTTTACAAGGACATACAAGAAATTGTTCCACTAATTAGAATTAGCAAATCAGATAGTGACCATTGGTATAGATATGAATGATTCAAATAGGATTAATGGTTATTTATTGAATGTATTTAATGGATGTGGGTTATTGGGGAGCAATATCATACCACGTATATTCATATTGGGGATATCTATTGAGGAAAAAATGACATGATATATTAAGCATATAATAGAAGGTAAAGGGTTTATTTATTGGGAGGTATAAAAAATGGAGCTCAAAGTTAATGAAAAAATATAAATGGGTGACAAAAATATTAATGAAAAAATAGATACTCACAATATCTAGTGAAAGTAGAGGTTTTTTTAAATCGGGAAGCAGGCATATTGAGTTTGTATTGGTAGGGGGTTAAATAATGTGATTTTTAGAGGTATTTTCCAATATGTAGTCAAATTAAGGGTATTTTTTAGTATGCCATGAACCTACGTGCTATGTTAGAAGTTCATTGAGTAAAGCCCCTGTGATGTGGACACATGCTTCTATAAGAGTAAACACCTTACACTTGATCAAGTAATTGTATTTACTGAAAACGGTGAAAAATATGTACACAATAATGATATGAAAAGAGATGGATGCATGTCTATTCCATACTGCAAACATTTGACATCAATAGATATAATTTGTATTCTGGCCACTATAAAAGCGAGGTAACACATTACAGAAAAGAGGCAGATGCAAGTCTATTGCACATTGCAAACATTTGACATAACTAGAAATAACTTGTATTGTAATTACTATAAAATTAAGGTAATAATGATGCATTCTAAATATACTTAGAAGAAATACTTCTAGATATGTATGAATGAAGATACCTAGTGCTAGAGCATTCACGGTAGAGGTGTGTTTATGCATTAACGTTTTATTATTTCATAATGATTTGGATGGATGAAGAAAATATTGCAACATATATAATAAGGTCTATGAATGATCTAGGAGCATAACAAGACTTTTTACATTTTTTGTTTTGCTAACATTTTATGTTGGAAAATAGTAATATAAATTTGAAATAAATTAATGAAAAATGAATGGAAATAAAAATACCTCTTAAAGGATGTTTTACTAAATATTATTAATGGTAATTATAACATATTTTTCCCCTTAAAAATTAGTACTATTTAAAAAATAATAAATATTAGGATTATAACTTAGAGTATGAATAGGTATTCTCTTCAAGCAATGATATGGTTCAAATGTAATGTGCCAAGAAAATATACTTCAAAGTGTTTAAAGATGAGTCTTGATATGGTGTTCTATGGCCTTTACCATTACTAACTTTTGGAAAACCACAATTGAGAGAGTATAAATGTGAATATGTTTCCTTTAAGTTATTGTTTAATGTATATTTTTAACATTGGTTGCATTGATGTTAAAATCCTTTTGCAACTTAATGGAGGAGGAAGTACCTCTAGATGAGGGAACAAAATAAATGAGATAATTGAATGAAAAATACTAAAATTAGTTTTTTAAAGAATTCAAACCAATTATGACATAGAAGGAAAAAATACCAACATAAATTAGAGATTTTTTTGGAATTTTAAGGGATATGAATCATAGGAATATGGAAATGTTAATGAAAATAAACATGGGGAAGCTACTACATAGGAAAAAAAGATTCAATAAGAAGTAACAATATTAAGAAAAGTTCATATGAAATGAAAAGAAGAAAATTGTGAAAGCCTACAATTTAGATAGGAAGTCCAAATAGACTAAGTATAAATATAGGCATTGCTTCTACTGAATAATGATATCTTTTTTCGATGTCTATGATATCATGTCAAGACATAAGGGAAAGTGTATGAAGTTTTTGAACCTATGGGAAATGTTGTGATGTAGATTCCAAAATATTAATTAATACAAGCTTGTATAAATTTGCAATAGAAAATTGGCTTAGATGATATAGAATGAATGATGGAGTTATTGACTAGTGCATTTGATAAATGTCGATAAATAATTTCAATGAAGAGGTGTGGAAAAAATTCCAATGGACTTGTTAGATGAGAAATGATGGAAAATTTTTGAAATGGAGCAAGGCCTCTTCTTGCTTCCTTTGTAAGACATAGGAATGTTCCTAGATCCTTTTGTACATTTCAACTATAAATACTAGGGATATGTGAAGATCTTTCAAGGATGAAACTCTACTTCGTTTAATGAAAGTTGAACCTTATCATTCATTGGTACAAAGTCCAATAAGAAAGAGTAACTTGTAGAGAAAGGTGTAGTGATGATTGGAAGTAAATCTTAACTTATGAATTAAGGTTGCATGTTGCAAGTTAAAAAATTAAATCGTAAGGGGATATAAACTTATATTTTTCACCTTTATTTAAACTTTGTTTACCATGAAAACTAAAAAACATTAACAAACCTAGCATGAAAACTTGGTAATTTGAGGAGTACTTCATCCATTAGATGAAGAGAACCACAGATGGTATCAGGTTTATAAAATAGAATGGTTAGGTGTGGCTTTTGATGTATTTTCTATTAGGAACTAAGTTAAATGAAAAAATCATATGATTTCCATCCACATAATCATTAAAACGTATGGAATTTGAACTGATGACCTTTCATAGACATTTTAATTACCCTTCCAAATAGTTAGAGAGTCAACCAAAAGACTGTTAATTTAATTGTCAACCTGTGATTTGTAAGGGAACTTACAGATTGTGATTCATCATATATATTAGTGCAATCGTGTATGAGTCTGAAGTTGTAGTAAATAAATGATTGTCGGATTTCAACATATAAAGATTTTTTTACAAATCATAGAGTAATCTAAATCACACCTTTAATATAATCCAAACTTGTAGGAATTGAAAGGAATAATGTCTAATCTATGTTGCGGGAAGGAAAATCACTCTGGTAAGAAAATAGATCAAAACAACATCTAAAGGTGAGTTTCTCGAGTATTAAAATGATCTTGGTTTCTATCACTAAAATGTAGTTGCATATACATTGAAAAACAATAAATCATAAACCATTAATTCACACTTTCTTGTAAAAAAATAAAATCATAAACCAGATGCTTGATAAAATAACTAATCCAAAATTCTTAGTAAAACAAAGTTATTATGATTCTAGAAATAGAGTGATTTTTAATACTACAACATAGTTCCACTAATAGGAGTCACAACAACAACCTCAATTCAATAAATGTTGTAAATCCTTCATGAAATTAATTATCGAGTAAACAAAGATAACATTAAAGCCTGAGTTATAGCAATAAGCCTACATTTAAGACTTGCAACAATGTAATTGTTGGAGTTGTACAAATTAGTAATTTGGAGTTGCAATAATATGAGGAACTGGTCAGGAAAACAACAGAATGTGAATGCTCAACAAACCATTACTCAAATTGGAGTAGAAAGGAAATTAAGTTGCAAGAACTATGGAAAGTATAATAACTTATTGTTATCTTAGTTTCTCCATTATCATTGTTGTTATCGAGTTTAAGGAGAGAAAATGGTTTTATGCAAGATGTATTCTATTTTAATAAATCAAACTGGTAGATGGAAAGACATGAAAGAGAAAATGTTGATCTTTTTACATGGATTATCTAAAAAAATAATAAAAAATAGGTGGTGGTGGATGAGTCATCCTATTTTCTTGGTTATCCACTTTCCCCTTTCATTTTGTGCCCTAGAAACCTTTTGTTGACTACCTGATTTTTCAAAAAATAACAGTTATATGGTTGATTATCATGATGGCACAACAATTGTAGAGTTGTAGCACCATCACCAAAATTACAACAAAAAGGAAAATGGGGAGTTATAACAACACATCATTGGCAGCAATAATACAAGTTGCCATAGGGATATCAAGGGAAACGTGAGTTGCGGAAACAATAATCACAACACCAGAGTCGCGACAACAATGGTAATGATTCAAATTTGTAGTTTTCTGCAATTGCATCCCATAGTTACCAGAAAAGTGAAGAGTTACAACAAAAATGAAGAATTGCGACGACTATTGTTACATCTCAGAGTTGCAGCAACTATACTTTACTTGAGAAGAATTACTTAGAAAACCTATAAGGAGTTGAATCCACTGTTGAAATGTTTTCACTAAGTAGTTCTTGTGCAGTCTTGTGTCTTGTATACCACTGTTAGTACAGAACGGAAAAAAATTCCCAAAAAAATGCATAAAACTATGCATTAAAATGGAACATAAAAGGACATCCATACATTCACCAAAAATGTATCAATATGGATGGAAAAGGTAATAATAAATTATGGAAAGTGGGTAAATGGTGGATGAAAAGGTATTTGACGAGTGTTAAAAATATGCCAATTTAGGCACTCATCAACCTTGCTATCCAAAGTCAAAGTATTGCCAGTTAAACTGCTTGTTGATAAGTATGATATATGCATAACAAAATTGCTAAAGTCATATTCTCATATGGAACTATCAAATATGTCTAAGGGACCAGCGATCATAAGCATTGAAACAATAAATAGACAAGAATTATTAAACTCTAAAAAAATTATTTGACATGAAAATTATCACCAATCAATGATCTTTATTTGAGAAAAAGTTTAGACTAAGGTTCATTTAATCTAGATTTACGTAAAATTCTTCTATTGTTGAAAATCCCTTTTTTCTATTTTTTAAATAATCATGATATACTCTCATATTCTTTTTACTCAAGTTAAGTCAAACATATGTAACATTTTTTAAGACAATAAAAAGGTAGCTATTTCCCCTAACCATCACTCCCTTTTTCCCACTGGGATTTGTATGTACAACATGATTGTTTTATTGTTTGCCGCCATTTCCATTTCTTATATCCATTCAATTTTAATAAAAGTGTATTTTCCTGCTATTTACATATGCATTCCAAGAATTAGTGCTGGCATATATATGAACTCCATATATATTTTCATGCTCATTAATGAGTTTTCCGATTCAATAAATTATTTTCAAATCCACCCAAAGCTATAAAAATAAATCATAATAAATAAATTGTGCTATAATGGATTTTCCATTGCCACTACTCTACAAGACAATATTAAATGTGTATAAGGAAAAAATCTACAACACATTTGTTTGAGTCATACATTGATACATTAAGTTATGTTTTCATTGATAGAATGCATATGAAACATTAATTGGGAATATAACAGTCATTTTTTTAATTACACAAGAATTATGAGACAACCAATTCTACTAATATGGTTGTATTGTCTTAAGGAGATTTAAGATTAATGATAATAACTATTATCTATTATCTATGACTAACATGCCAAAAACATCCTATATGAGTAAGGGAAGGAAAAATAAATATATAAATCGAATCTAAAATGGAGTTGGAGTAATTCGTTATTTTTCTTATCTAATTGAAGGAATGATAGCTCTTGAGCATGGTAATTGTTAATCAACTACTTTTGTTGAATTGATTGGACATGGAAACTACTATAAATTCCCAGGTTGATGGGAATAAGACAATATAATAACTATTACTTAATCTTTGCTAGTTTCTAATGGCTGTGATTGTTCTATTTTGGGAAATAGATGATTGTTCTATTTTGGGAAATAGATAGTGAGGGAAATCAGATTCTAATGATAGTGCTAACATATGTTATGTTAACATAGAGAAGGAAATCATTATTTTCACATCTAAGAGAAATGAGGAAGTTCTTGGAAAATAGATTGTGTATCAAAAGTGATCACTATTTTAGTTGCCAAAATATAGCACTACTAGAAAGAGTGGTTGGTGCTTCCATATTTTGAGAAATACTTGGATTCAAATTTTATAGCATGTCTAATCCAATTATCCATTGTATAGAAAATAATATTCAAATTTATGTGTGATATTACCACACATTACTTTTGGCAAAGAAAACATGTAATAAAAATGATAAGGTAAATGATCATTGTCCATATATGAGAACTAGAAACAAATTTACATTTATGAATATCTAACATAATTAATGATTGTAAACATTTATAATCATCAACTTAACATATATTATTTTAGTAGAAAAATAGAGTTAGGTATAGACAAAGGAACAATTCTATCACACACTATAAATCACACAAATACATCACATATTTATGGTGCTTGTGAGATCCAACCAATTCCAAATATGAATATGGATATTGAGATATTCTCTCAACATCCACCTACAAATATGCAACCAATTCTAAACTGAGCATGGAAGAATTATCTCCCAAGTCTCTCCCTTAACTTTTACATGCACAATTACAATAAATATTATAACAATAAAACCGATATCTGTTGGACTCGTCTTCATCAACAACTCTACCCACTTTGCAGTCTTCTGGACCCCACTCTTTCTTTATCCACATCTTCGAGATTACCTTTCAACTCATTTAAAGTACACCCACTTCTGACCATCAATGATGAACTCTATAAGATCAACAATATTGACAACTTGACTCATTGGAGCTTCCGTGATAAGAATTGTTAAGTAATGAACCATCTTATGGACCAATCACCATTTATTAGATATTTCTCTTTTGGCTATCCATCAGTTGTTAGCAAAATGGTATGAATATTGAATGTGTTCAAAATATGATCTAACAACTTGACATGTTTCACACACATGGATCTCATAATGTAACTTGTAGCCATTGTTCAAGGGTTTCTAGGTGCCAAGAAAAACAAACCATAACATTATAAACACAATCAAACTAGTGATGTGTTCAAGGCTTTCTGAGTGCCAAGAACCACTAATTTGAATAATGAAAAATTGTTCAATAGTTGATTCTTCACCAAATATAACTTAGATACAACATACATCACCGATAGCTTAAAAAAAAATGAGAGGCTCTGAATTGAACTCATCTTCACTACCATAATCTGAGAAGTCCTCAAAGTTTTCTTCTTCAATGGTAACTACGTTAGCAAATTCTTTTAATTTCCCATTTAAGAGATATTTGGCATGAGTCTTACAGTACAATGTTGTGCGATGATGTGTTTGGAAATAAAAACATTTGACTAAGTTCTTATTTCTATGGACCCTGCCTCTGGAGAATAGTGTTATCTCAAGTTGTAAGTTGTCCTTTGCGTCACCTGTTTTTATTTTTCCTCTGCATCATCTATTTTTATTCTCTTTTCTTCTACTAAAAGAGTAGCTACCATTTCATCTAATGATTTGGAAGAAAATTGACTGAGGATAAAAATATCATTATCATAATTCGAAGGTAAATTGTTTAACAGAATAGGTTTAGCATCTTCATCTTCTATTTTCGTTCCAGTTTCCCCCAACTCTCCTATGAGTGATTTTAAATCATTTATATGTATATACAATGATACTCCCTCATGCATCTTGAATTTGAATAACTATAATTTCAAAGTGAATTTTGCATTCATAGCCTTTTCCCCCAATATTTGGCTTAACTTTTTCTATATTTGCGCAGAAGAATTTTCTAGGTCTATAAGATGAAGTTGTGAGTCTCACAAAGAAAAGCCTCTAATAGATTTAGTTTTCTCTTCCCTTCTCAACGAATCAACTAATTATTTTGGATCTTGGGTGCTGGTTCTTGTTCTTTTACTAAACCCACATTTTTTTATGCATTAAATTCATTTGAAATTTAACCTTATAAGTATAGAAGCTTATTTCAAACCTTATAAGTATAGAAGCTTTATAAGTATAGAAGCTTAGAGGTATAGAAATTTGA
The DNA here is from genome assembly GCA_031772625.1 of Pinus tabuliformis. Taxonomy (NCBI): domain Eukaryota; kingdom Viridiplantae; phylum Streptophyta; class Pinopsida; order Pinales; family Pinaceae; genus Pinus; species Pinus tabuliformis. Next base: position 723,392,817 of record CM062814.1, read on the forward strand.
CCCATTAAATTTCTCAGCAACTAATTTCTCCGTGTTTTGAAATAAATAACAACTATTAATTATTACCTCGTGCAATAACTTCGTAACTCTTATGACAGGCTTCACTTTTTGGCAGTGCAATTTATGTGATCCTAGTCACCCCTTCTTTTATGGTCACAACCTAGTGAAAGGAAGGGAAAAATCACCACACTAATACAGACCCCACTAGCGTACTTTAAAACATAATATGAGTAAAAAAAATGCTCCACTAGCATCACCCTTCGAGTACAAAAATAATATTAGCTCATGCGTGAAGAGATGGCATCTATAATCTAATTAATTGAAATCGAACCTGTCGTTGTAAGAAGATGGAGGACAGTGCTGCAGAAAAGGATATTGAGATGATGCCGTAAAAAAAATAATGGAGGGTGATGCTGCAATAGAGGCTTTGTTGCACATAATTTCGAGTAAAACTCAAAGCTTTCTGAGATGGCAGAAAAAGGGGCTGCTTCCAGTCATCGTATCCATTGGTCATGGGATGACCTCTGCCACTCCGGTACACGTCCAACAGGGTGCTTCACTGTGTAAGCTTTGCTCCAAGAGGGTGCTTCGCTGTGTAAGCTTTAAAGGGAAGAGGATCTCCAAGAGGACACTACAGGAACTTCAGATTTCTCACGCACCTCGTTCATATCGCAGCTGATGAACTTGTTGGATGGCGACTGAGTCGAAAAACTTACAGATCGTATTTAAACTATAAGATTCCCATCACATGGCAGAGACAGTTTGCATTTATGTTTCAGTTCCAACTGGTAGCAATGTTAGTCATGCAGCGGCATGAAGCAAGCCAGTTGTGTGAGAAGGGGGGCGCTCAATGCATTGAATTCACACTCACAAGTACCGCCACTATCAGCGTATCACAGGGTGCAACAGTGGATGATTTTCCTCACACAGATCCAGCCCATTCAAATTTCAGTGCCAGATCAAATTCAAATCCAATCCTCTCATTCTCCTCGGTTCTCCTGAAAGGAGTAAACCCAAATCTACCAGCTCTGAGATCAAGTAGAAAAACAGAGGTACGCACGCAAATACATAAAGGAACAGTTTTATTACACACTACAAATCACACGTGTACATTATATATGGGGCTTGTGAGATCCAACCAATTCCAAATTTGAATAAGGAAGTTGAGATATTCTCTCAACATCCATCTACAAATTTACAACCAATTCTAAACTGAGCATGAAATAATTATCTTCCAAATATTCCATAAAAAAATTAATTATAATATAAACATTTTAACAAATATGGATAAGCATAAATAGAAAACAATAATAATAATACATTTGCATTTATATTGTTATATATATATGAATTAATAATATATGAAATAATTAAAGTTTTGATAATATATGACATAATTGAAGTTTTAATTAGGCCCATAGGCGTCCCTCCTATTGTAATTGGGCACTTTAATCATTTTGTTAATTAATATTTTTGATGTGGTGGTATAAATTGAAAGGTGCTAGTATATTCTCGTCGTAGCCACTCCATCAATAATTAAAATTGAAAGTGATAAGCTCTTTGCATATCTAAATCAAGTGTTTAAACCCTACTTAAATTAATTTTTTACCAAATGGTCATTAAAAGCTTACTGTGCCTCTTATTTATCTATGCATATGTGGGATTACAAAAAAATAATTAGAAAAAATGAAATTAAAAAATTAGTGTCATACACACCCTAAAGCTGATGTCTGTTTGCATTCTGAAACATATGAATGTTGAAACTTGGAGGACACGTTTTCATACCCTATCTTTTTCATAAATGTTACCAAGTTATGCGACTACATGTTAATATTCTACTTGTGCGCATTTGTCATAAATGTGGTTGTGTAATGGCCCCCTATTCATATTCTCTTTGTGTCACATGGTCTCTTTCAAGAGATCAGAAGTCGGTTTCAATTCCTCAAGATGAAAAGGAGACAAATCGATCAGCATGTCAGCGAGAGTGTCATCGAGACATATGTGCAAGATTCAGCTCAAAAGGGATATTTCAAGGTGATTTGAATTAATAGTAACTCAGACTTCTTAATGTATTTTATGACGGTTGAAGCATTTTATTCAATCAAGCTACATACGGTTTATTATACCTAATCCCACTAGTTGATCATTTTTTTATGATTTAATTCTAGCATTACTTGATATGTGGTTTTATAGAAATCCAGGAGGGTCATCAACAAATCTTCGTTATGTGCGAACGGTTGCAAAGATCATAAGGAGAACTCAAACCCTATATTCCATGTTTCAAGGGGCAACACTGCAGAATTCGTGCCCAATATTCTCGTGGAGGAACCTAAGGCCGAGTCTTAGAAATATTACATTCATCTCAGAGCAAGAAGAGGTTAGGCTACTCACAAGCATAGCCTCGCCAAAAGGGTAAATACATTGCCACAAATTATTTAGTTCAATATCGAGGATGTAATATATTGTCCCCACTAACACGCTATGAAATGTAGGCCAGAAGAGAGAGAATCATAAGCGCATGAAAATTTTACAGGACCTTATTCCAAGTTGCGACAAGGTATATAAAGTCCTACTGCTTGGCTTCATTTAATTTGAAGTTGAAAATTCATTATTGATTGAATTCGTCGATTGGTTGGTTCATTCACTAATAGTTTAAAACCATTATTCTTCCAATAAATAATTAATTTCAAGACCACACTACTATCTAACAGTAATTGATTGAGTTAGATATTATTTTGGTCTACAAATTAATTATTGACTGAATTCGTTCTTTCGTTTGTGGATTTTGTGGTATACATAAAACTGGCTATTAAGTTAAATATTTATGTGGCGTGTGAGAGTTATCACATTAGTGGCAAGGCACTCATGCTAGAGTAAATCATCAACTATGTTCAGTCATTGCAGAAGCAAGTTGAGTAAAAAAAATATAAGCTAAAATTGGTCTGAACAACTCAATATTCAAGTACTTAATTCATTTCCTTACAAATTTGTTTATCTTGAGTTTTCTTCTTTCAAATGATGTTAAATTAGTAAAAAATTTGTTTTAAATTTAATTTTTTTATATTTTTGATGTTATATCAATGAACATAATTTAGGGTTTGAGTGTTTTGTAGGGTACGAACATTTTAGCCTCCTTCACATAGGTTTTATTCGTTGTAGTCTCTATTTTGCCGTATATTGCATCCATGCTAGGGCAACAACACAAATAATGTTTTCTTTTTCCGTAATGTTTTATTTACAGAAATAGTCATTGTCATCACTTTGTCTTGACCTATTCCAGTCTCTATTTTGCCGTATATTGTGTCCATGCTAGGGAAATGGCACAAATAATGTTATTTTTTTCCGTAGCGTTTTATTTACAGAAATGATCATTATGATCACTTTTCCTTGCCCATCTTTATCTTTAATCATAATGGATTATTAACATCAACAACATCATCTAATTATGTTAATTAATTATATTGGTTATTGTCATTATAATGTTATGTTTATTTTTTTAATTATAATAAATTATTATTTAATTAAGTTAATTAATTATATATTGAAAATTGTTTTAGGGGTAGTTCAATTTGTGATTGAAGTAATGTGAAAATTGAGAGATCTAAGGTTTTATGTTTTAAGCTTTTAGTTTAAAGTATCCTTTAAGATTTAATGTTTTGGTATTAGTTTTAAGTTTTGAGGTTTTTGTTTTAGGTTTTATTTTTATTGTAGAATTCGTTTTCCTTTTTATCATGGATGTTTTAGTTGTTTTAGTTTCAAGTTAACACTTTAGATTTAAGATTTACAATTTAATTTAATTATGTTTTATTTTTTTAATATTACTAAACATTATTTAATGTTAATATTAATATTAATATCAGTATTAATTTTAATAATTAATATTGAAGTTTAATAATAATATTGATATTGATATTATATTTGTTATTAAAGTTAATATTAATATTATAAATTCTTCGGATTCATAATATAACATTTAAATATTAATAATATTTTAACATTAAATATTATTAATACTAATTATTATATAATATTAATATTAATAAATATCATCATAATTAATAATAATAATTAAAAAAAACAATATTATTATATTAATATTATAATTAATATAATAATATTCATAATGTCTAAAAAATAATATTATTAATCTTAATTATTTTTTAAAATTATTAAAAAATTATTATTATTTAATATTATTAACCTAATAATATTAAAATTACTAATAATATTTAAAATATAATAATATTAATATCATCTAATTAATAATATCAATATTATTAAACACATTAACATTGTCAATATAAGTAGAATTAACATTAGTTTTGATAACTAATATTAATAATATTCATTGTGTAATAATTATTAATAAAAATTTAGATCTAAAAATTATGTACTAATAATGATATTATTAGTAGTAATATATTGTCCAACTAGGATCAACCAAGGTTAGAATGGCCAAACATGGTCACCAAATTCTCTATGGTTTAACACTGTCAAAACTTTGCAAAATTGGACAAACATATTATATCATAGAAAAGTATGATAACATGCAGAAATATCAAACCATGGCCAATAATGTTCAACCATAACAAGCCTAGATCAACTATGGTTAATCATAATCATATTTAAATATTATTAATATTAATATAAATTATTATATAACATTAATATTAATCAATTAATCATTTAAAACATTAATATTGATATATATCATCATCAACTACTACTACTACTACTACTACTACTACTATTATTATTACAAAATTCAAATTAATATTAAAAATAATATTATTAATCATAATAAATTTTTAAAATGATTAGCAGTTAATGTTATTAACCTAATAACATTAATATTATTAATAACATTTAAATTATAATATAGATATTAATAATATTTAATTACCAATATCAATATTATTAAACACATCTCCCAATCGAGATGAGGGCAGGTGTCAGAGGCGCCAAGCCTGAGTTGACATGGTCAGTATAATAGAATTCATTACAACCACACCCCACATGCTCAAGGCAGGGAGTGCGGTGTCCTATGCCTTGAATGCATGGGAGGCAGGCTCGTAAGGTGGCAGAGAGGGACATAAGGGAAGGTGGCAGAGTGGGAAGAGGTATTCAACGTGCAGGGAAGATGAATGGTATAGCGAAGAAGGCAAGAACTGCAGAATGGAAGGGAGGCGAAGCAACCAAGTCTGCGAGCAAGCGATGGCTCTCGGGTATGTAGTCTGGTCTTGGCCTCATTCAATTCATAAGTTCTGGGTGAGTTCAAGGGGAAATTTCATGAGTTGATAGGAGATACATTGGGGAGGAGGAGAGGCGTGAGGCCACCCCAACGAGACTTAGCCCAGCCAGGGAAAAACCAGGGAAGGCAAGGGGGAGCTACTACTTAGTGTTGCGCTACTTTTATTTTTCTTTCAAGCAAAAGCTTGGGCTATGGCATGATTGATACTGAGTGGAGCTTAGAAACAAGACCCGACCTAAGCCACCAGCCCGAGGGTATAGAGACTAAAGGGCAAGCCCCGCTTGGGTGATTGTGTGTAGCTGAGTGAGGCAAGGGAGAGTTGTAGGCAGGGGGTTGGGATGCTAGCAGGGTGGGAAATTAGCTAAGCGAACCTGGCCAAATGGAAATGCAGAACCATACGGGAGTAGTGAGGGACCCTCGGTGGCCTGAGAGGCAGAGAGGTGAGAAGAAATTTGACAGGAAATTGTTGGTAGAGGCAAGGGTTTGTGGGTATGATAGCACTAGCAATACCTGGATCCAGATGGGTCTGAGAGCCAGGTCATGGTCGCAAGGGAGTGACCAACCTCTGAACCTTGGTAAGGGTGAGAGGCATGGAAATAAACCAGGGGAATCCTGCTTGAATTCCACTTCCACTGACCACCTGCGGGCACAGAGATACCTTTGTCTGTCACGGGCCAAGCATGGCAGTGAAGTATGGTTATTGCAGTTGCATTGTGTTGAGATGAATGAATTAGTGAAAATAACACTATTGGAATGTATACATGTTACAAATTGATAGGGTATGGCTCAAGAAAAACGTAGATGTGGCCATGGCAACAAGTGCCCGGAACCCCGAGCAGCCAAATGACCAAGCAGGACAGAAGGCCGCAGGGTCGTAAGCCCATCGAGCACTTCATAGTTGAGGCAGTCGCAACATACAAGGAGGAAACATATGAGGGTATCCACGATTGGGAAGACTAGGTAAAGCATGAACTGGAACTAGATGATGAAATAGAAGTCTGGAGAACAATGGTGCCTAATCCGGGGACCATAAGAGGGTGAACTACATAATTCAAGCACACCATGTACCGGTATTTTATGATGAAGAGACTACTAGGCAAAGCAGTGGAGCAAATTTCTGTGGGGATGACAGTTACAATGAAGGGCCTTCCCAACTACAAAAAGACATGGAGAAGGTCCTATTTCAGTTGCATGAACAGGATAGTAGGATGGACAGTATTAACCGACACATCCCTTGCATTGTGGAGCTCTTCGAAATGCCAAAAGCAACTGTTGATGATCCTGCCCCAGTATCCTCAGACTTAGAGGAGCAAAATGTCAAGAAATATTAGTCTTCCTTTGCTTAGTTTTTGTTTATGCAGATAGCATTTAAATTTCTAGTTCTTTATGTCAGTTGTTATAGTTATACAGTTTGTGGTCATGAGACTGAAACTTACCTAGCCTCGCTAGAAAGACCGAAGAAGTTTTGTTTTTGGATGGTGTATAATGCTCACCAATGGCCAACAAACTCAGTTTCCCCTCTGGGTGAGTTGAGGCCACTGGGTAAAACTGTGTGGTGTAAATTGCCTTATATATTCAATAGAAAATTGATGGTTCTACCAAGCAATACAGAAAAAAAAAATATTATTAAACACATATAAATGATTTAATATTAACATTAATGTTAATAAATAAATAATATAGTAATTAATAAAAATTTAAATATAAAAATTATATACTAATAATTATATGATTGCCCTCCTGTGGTAGCTCACGTGGCAATGGTCGTGGAATGAAGTCTCACCCAACCAGAGATCTTGGGTTTGAATCTTGTGCTACCCTCCCCCCTGTAGCGGGGTGAATAATGGACATGTAAACTCGAAAATCAGAGAGCCCTACCAAGCTTACAATATATATATATATATATATATATATATATATATATATATATATATATAATTTATGATATTTAAAAATTATTAATGATATTAACATTAACATTTTTAATATCATTGTCACTCATTGTCACCCATGCTCAATGATGTACAAGCTTTGTTAGCTATAGTCAACCATGGTTAACCTTGGTCAACCATGCTCATCCCTTTCAACCCAAAAAACCTATTACTTTACCCATCCCTAATGGTCAAACATGGTAAACCAAGCTCTGTATGGTTGAATGTGGTCAACCATTGTAAAAATGGACAAACATATTCTATCATAGAAAATTATGGTCGACCATGCCCAAATATATCAAACCACGTCCAATCATGTTCAACCATGGAAAACATTGGTCAACCATGGTCATATTTGGTCAACCATAGTCACAACCATGGTCACGATCTTGTGGTCATCTTTGGTCAACCATAGTCATAACCATGGTCATCCTTGGTCAACTAAATCAAACCTAGAACATTCCAAACTCTACCTTGAATGAATATGGTCAACCATGGTTGGATATAGTCAGTCATGGTTAATCAATGTCAAACATGATCAACCATGATCAACTATGGTCAACCATGGGACAAGCAACATCGCAGTGTGACAAGCAAGGTTGTCGTGTGACAAGCATCAAGCAACATGACAATCATTGTCACAATGATACATTACATTACAATTTATTCAATGTCATATTGCGACATTGAATAAATTATGGTTTAATATTTTCGTTTATAATATTTAGTTTGGGATTTAGGGTTTATAATGTTGGATTTAGGGTTTATAATGTTAAGGTTTGTAATCATACAATTTATAATATTAATCCTAGGGTTTATAAATTCAATGTCATATTGCAACATTGAATAAATTATGATTTAATATTTTTGTTTATAATATTTAGTTTGGGGTTTAGGGTTTATAATGTTGGATTTAGGGTTTATAATCTTAAGGTTTGTAATCGTACGGTTTATAATATTAATCCTAGGGTTTATAATCTCTTATAATATTAAATGATTGGGTTTATTAGTTCCATGGGTTTATAATATTAATAATCCCTTTGTTTTATTAATCCCTTGAGTTTAAAATATTAATTCTTAGGGCCATGTTTATTTAAGTATTTTTAATATTTATGTTAGGGTTTTTATACCTTGGGTTTATAATATTAGCCCCTTGGGTTTAATATTATTCCCTAACGTTCATCCCTTGGGGCTTTAGTATTAATCCCTTGGGCTTATTGTTCCTTTGGGTTTATAATATCAATCGCTTGGGTTTATTATTCCCCAATCAACCATGGTTTGTTATGATGTCAACCATGGTCAACCATGGTCCAACATGGAATTGTGATAATGATTGTCTCAATATGAAAATCAACGATGGTCAATCATATTTATTTTAGTGTTTATAATATTTATCTTAGGGTTTATATATGTTGGGTTTATAATATTAGTCCCTTGGATTTAATATTATTCCCTTTGGTTCAGAATCCCTTAGGGTTTTATTATTAATCCCTTGGGCTTATTATTCCTTTGGGTTTATAATATCAATCCCTTGGGTTTATTATTCCCTTAGGTTTATAATATCAATCATGGTCATCCATTTTCAATCATATCCAACCATGGTTGAATGTCGCATTGTGACAAGGATTGTCTCACCATGAAAATAAACCCTGTTTATTTTAGTGCTTTTAATATCTATATTTGGGTTTACCAATGTTGGCTTTATAATATTAGTCCCTCGGTTTAATATTATTCCCTTAGGTTCATAATCCCTTGGGATTTTAGTATTAATCCCTTGGGTTTATGTCTCCCTTGGTTTCATAATATTAATCCCTTGGCTTTATTATTAACTTGAGTTTATAATATCAATCACGGTCAACCATGGTCAACCATAACCAATCATGGCCAATTGTCGTGAATCATAGTTTGGTCTCGCATTATGACACAAATTGTCTCCACTTGGGGTTTATATACCTTGGGTTTATAATATTAGTCCCTTGGGTTTAATATTACTCCCTTAGGTTCATAATCCCTTGGGGTCTAGGTATTAATCATTTGGGTTTATTGTTCCTTTGGGTTTATAATATCAATTGTTTGGGCTTATTATTCCCTAGTCAACCATGGTTTATTATGATGTCAACCATGGTCAACCATGGTCCAACATGGAATTACGATAAGGATTGTCTCAATATGAAAATAAATGATGCTCAATCATGTTTATTTTAGTGTTTATAATATTTATCTTAGGGTTTATATACGTTGGGTTTATAATATTAGTCCCTTTGGTTTAATATTATTCTCTTGGTTTCATAATCCCTTGGGGTTTTAGTATTAATCCCTTGGCTTTATTATTACTTTGGGTTTATAATATGAATCCCTTAGGTTTATTATTCCCTTAGGTTTATAATATCAATCATGGTCATCCATTGTCAATCATAGCCAACCATGGTTGAATGTTGCATTGTGACAAGGATTCTGTCACCATGAAAATAAATCATGTTTATTTCAGTCTTTGTAATATTTATATTTGGGTTTACCATTGTTGGTTTTATAATATTAGTTCCTTAGGTTTAATATTATTCCCTTAGGTTCATAGTCCTAGGGGTTTTTAATATTAATCCCTTGGGTTTATGTTTCCCTTAGGTTCATAATATCAATCCCTTGGGTTTATTATTAACTTGGGTTTATAATATCAATCATGGCCAAACACGGTCAACCATAAGAAAAAATGGTCAACTCTGCTCAATAATGGTCTGATCTCCCATGATGACAAAAATTGTCTCCACTTAGGGTTTATATACCTTGGGTTTATAATATTAGTCCCTTGGGTTTAATATTACTCCCTTAGGTTCATAATCCCTTGGGGTCTAGGTATTAATCATTTGGGTTTATTGTTCCTTTGGGTTTATAATATCAATTGTTTGGGCTTATTATTCCCTAGTCAACCATGGTTTATTATGATATCAACCATGGTCAACCATGGTCCAACATGGAATTACGATAAGGATTGTCTCAATATGAAAATAAATGATGCTCAATCATGTTTATTTTAGTGTTTATAATATTTATCTTAGGGTTTATATACATGGGGTTTATAATATTAGTCCCTTTGGTTTAATATTATTCTCTTGATTTCATAATCCCTTGGGGTTTTAGTATTAATCCCTTGGCTTTATTATTCCTTTGGGTTTATAATATGAATCGCTAATGTTTATTATTCCCTTAGGTTTATAATATCAATCATGGTCATCCATTGTCAATCATAGCCAACCATGGTTGAATGTTGCATTGTGACAAGGATTCTGTCACCATGAAAATAAATCATGTTTATTTCAGTCTTTGTAATATTTATATTTGGGTTTACCATTGTTGGTTTTATAATATTAGTTCCTTAGGTTTAATATTATTCCCTTAGGTTCATAGTCCTAGGGGTTTTTAATATTAATCCCTTGGGTTTATGTTTCCCTTAGGTTCATAATATCAATCCCTTGGGTTTATTATTAACTTGGGTTTATAATATCAATCATGGCCAAACACGGTCAACCATAAGAAAAAATGGTCAACTCTGCTCAATAATGGTCTGATCTCCCATGATGACAAAAATTGTCTCCACTTAGGGTTTATATACCTTGGGTTTAATATTATTCCCTAAGGTTCATAATCCCTTGGGGTTTTAGTATTAATCCAATTGGCTTATTGTTCCTTTGGGTTTATAATATCAATAGCTTGGAATTATTATTCCCCGATCAACCATTGTTTGTTATAATGTCAACCATTTTCAACTATGGTCCAACATGGAATTGTGACAAGAATTATCTCAATATGAAAATCAACGACGATCAATCGTATTTATTTTAGTGTTTATAATATTATCTTAGGGTTAATATATGTTGGGTTTATAATATTAGTCCCTTGGATTTAATATTATTCCCTTGGTTTCATAATCCCTTGGAGTTTTAATATTAATCCCTTGAGCTTATTATTCCTTTGGGTTTATAATATCAATCCCTTGGGTTTATTATTCTCTTATGTTTATAATATCAATCATGGTCAGCCATTTTCAATCATATCCAACCATGGTTAACCATGGTTGAATGTCGCATTGTGACAAGGATTGTCTCACCATGAAAATAAACCATGTTTATTTTAGTGTAACTTACAATATTTTTATTAGGGTTTACCAATTTTGGGTTTATAATATTTGTCCCTGGGTTTAATATTATTCCCTTGGGTTCATAATCCCTTGGGGTTTTAGTATTAATCCCTTTGGTTTATGTTTCCCTTGGGTTCATAATATCAATCCCTAGGATTTATTATTAACTTGAGTGTATAATATCAATCACAGTCAACCATGGTCAACCATAACCAACCATGGTCAATTGTCGTCAATCATGGTCTGATCTCCCATTATGACAAAAATTGTCTCCACTTGGGGTTTATATACCTTGGGTTTATATTATTAGTCCCTTGAATTTAATATTATTCCCTAGGTTCATAATCCCTTGGGGTTTAGGTATTAATCCCTTGGGTTAATTGTTCCTTTGGGTTTATAATATCAATTGTTTGGGCTTATTATTCTATGCTCAACCATGGTTTATTATGATGTCAACCATGGTCAACGATGGTCCAACATGGAATTGTGATAAGGATTGCATCAATATGAAAATAAACGATGTTCAATCATGTTTATTTTAGTGTTTATAATATTTATCTTAGGGTTTATATATGTTGGGTTCATAATATTAGTCCCTTAGGTTTAATATTATTCTCTCAAGTTCATAATCCCTTAGGGTTTTAGTATCAATACCTTGGGTTTATTGTTCATTCGGGCTTATAATATCAATCCCTTGGGTTTATTATTCCCTTAGGTTTATAATATCAAGCATGGTCAGCCATTGTCAATTATAGCCAACCATGGCTAAATGTCACATTGTGACAAGGATTGTCTCACCATGGAAATAAGCTATGTTTATTTTAGTGTTTGTAATATTTATATTTGGGTTTACCAACATTAGGTTTATAATATTAGTCCCTTAGGTTTAATATTATTCCCTTGGGTTCATAGTCCCTTGGGATTATGTTTCCCTTGGGTTCATAATATCAATCCCTTGGATTTATTATTAACTTGGGTTTATAATATCAATAATGGTCAGCCATGGTCAACCGTAAGAAATCATGGTCAACTGTGGTCAATAATTGTCTGATCTCGCATTATGACAAAAATTGTCTCTGCTCAAGGTTTATATACCTTGGGTTTATAATATTAGTCGCTTGGGTTTAATATTACTCCCTTAGGTTCATAATCCCTTGTGTTTTTAGTATTAATCCCTTGGGTTTATTGTTCCTTTGGGTTTATAGTATGAATCGCTTGGGTTTATTATTCCCCGGTCAACCATGGTTTGTTATGTTGTTAACCATGGACAACCATGGTCCAACATGGAATTATGATAAGGATTGTCTCAATATGAAAATCAATGATGGTCAATCATGTTTATTTTAGTGTTTATAATATTTATCTTAGGGTTTATATATGTTGGGTTTATAATATTAGTCCATTGGGTTGAATATTATTCCCTTGGGTTCATAATCCCTTGGGGTTTTACTATTAATCCCTTGGGTTTATTATTCCTTTGGGTTTATAATATCAATCCATTGGGTTTATTATTCCCTTAGGTTTATAATATCAATCATGGTCAACCATTGTCAATCATACCCAACCATGGTCAACCATGGTTGAATTTCACATTATGACAAGGATTGTCTCACCGTTAAAATAAACCATGTTTATTTTAGTGTTTATAATATTTATATTATGGTTTACCAATGTTAGGTTTATAATATTTGTCCCTTGGGTTTAATATTATTCCCTTGGGTTCATAATCCCTTGCAGTTTTAGTATTAATCCCTTCGGTTTATGTTTCCCTTGGGTTCATAATATCAATCCCTTGGGTTTATTATTAACTTGGGTTTATAATATCAACCATGGTCAACCATAACCAACCATGGTCAACTGTAGTCAATCATGGTTTGATCTCACATTATGACAAAATTTGTCTCCATATAAAAATCATTGACAATCATGGACAATCATGGTCAACCATGGTTGATGATGTTCGACCATGTTTTATAGAAACAAACATGGCCAACCATTGTCAATCATGGTCAAACATTTTTGAACATCACATTGTGACAAAATTTGTCTCGATATGAAAATCAACCATGATCAATCATGGTCCAACGTCGCATTCTGGGAAAAAATTGTCTCGATATGAAAATTAACCATGGTCAACTATTGTCCAACATGGCATTGTGATAAGGATTGTTTCAATATGAAATTCAACCATTGTCAATCATGTTTACTTTAGTGTTTATAAAATTTATCTTAGGGTTTATATACATTGGATTTATAATATTAGTCCCTTGGGTTTAATCTTATTCCCTTGGGTTCATAATCCCTTGGGGTTTTAGTATTAATCCCTTGGTTTTTTTATTCCCTTAGATTTATAATATCAATCCATTAGGTTTATAATATTAATCATGGTAAACCATGGCCAATCATAGCCAACCATGGTCAAACCATATGGATATGGAAATCCACCATGGTCAACCATGGTCCAACTTTGTGCTCTAACAAAGATAGTCTCAATATGAAAATCAATCATGGTAAACCATGGTTAACCATGGTCCAACATTGCATTGTGACAATGATTTTCTCTATATGGAAATCAAGAATGGTCAACCATGGTCAACCATGTTGATTTTAGGGTTTACAATATTCATGTTAGGGTTTATATACTTTGGGTTTATAATTTTTATACCTTCGCTTTATTATTCGCTTGGGTTTATTGATGCAAACGTTCATATTCATAGGGTTTAATATTATTCAACAATGGTCAACCACGGTCAACCATGGTCCAATGTCGCACTGTGACAAGGATTGTCTTAATATGAAAATAAATCATGCTCAACCATGTTTATTTTAGTATTTTTAATATTTATCTTAGGGTTTTTATACCTTGGGTTTATAATATTAGTTCCTTGGGTTTAATATTATGCCATTAGGTTCATAATCCCTTGGCATTTTAGTATTAATCCCTTAGGTTTATTGTTCCTTTGGGTCTATAATATCAATCGCTTGGGATATTATTATTCCCCAGTCAACCATGGTTTGTTATGATGTCAACCATGGTCAACCATGGTCCAACATGGAATTGTGATAAGGATTATCTCAATATGAAAATCAACGATGCTCAATCATGTTTGTTTTAGTGTCTATAATATTTTTCTTAGTGTTTATATACGTTGGGTTTATAGTATTACTCCCTTGGGTTTAATATTATTCCCTTGGATTCATAATCCCTTGGGGTTTTAGTATTAATCCCTTGGGATAATAATATCAATCCATTGGGTTTATAATATTAATCATTGTCAACCACGGTCGATCATAACCAACCATGTTCAACCATGGTCAAACAAGGTTGGATATGGAAATCAAGCATGGTCAACCATGGTCTAATGTTGCATCCCACAAAGGTTATCTCAATATGAAACTCAATCATGGTTGACCATGGTCAAATGATGCATTGTGACAAGGATTTTCTCTATATGAAAATCAACCATAGTCAACCATGGCTAACCATGTTTATTTTAGGGTTTATAATATTGATGTTAGGGTTTATATACTTTGGGTTTAAAAATTTTATCCCTTAGGTTTCTTATTCCCTTAGGATTATAATATAAATTCCTTGGGTTTATTGATCTAATGGTTCATATTCCTAGGGTTTAATATTATTCAACGATGGTTAACCATAATCAACCATGGTCAACCATGGTCCAATGTGGCATTGTGACAAGGATTGTCTCAATATGAAAATAAATCGTGCTCAACAATGTTTATTTTAATATTTTTAATATTTATCTTAGGGGTTTTATACATTGGGTTTATAATATTAGTCCCTTGGGTTTAATATTATTCCCTTGGGTTCATAATCCCTTGGGGTTTTAGTATTAATCCCTTGGGTTTATGTTTCCCTTGGGTTCATAATATCAATCCCTTGGGTTTATTATTAACTTGGGTTTATAATATCAATCATCGTCAACCATAACCAACCATGGTCAACTGTAGTCAATCACGGTCCAATCTCACATTATGACAAAAATTATCTTCATATAAAAATCATTGACAATCATGGACAATCATGGTCAACCATGGTTGATGATGGTCAACCATGTTTTATAGAAACAAACATGGTTGACCATTGCCAATCATGGTCAAACCTTTTTTAGCATTACATTGTGACAAAAATTGTCTCGATATGAAAATAAACCATGATGAACCATGGTCCAACGTCGCATTGTGACAAAAATTGTTCGATATGAAAATTAACCATGGTCAACAATTGTCCAACATGGCATTGTTAGAAGGATTATCTCAATATGATGTCCATACATTCTTCCACACTAAGTCTGCTTCCCTTTTGTGATGACCTTAAATATAGGATCTAGCCTCCTTAAGGTTGAATTCTTTGCCTTCCTTTCTTCCCCACCTCAATTGGTCATTTTCTTCCACACAAAGGATTTTCCTCTTGTTTAATTATTCCATTATTTCTAAGGACATTGTGTCATTCTTATTAAGACCCCAAAAGACATTTTAGTTCCATATTCTTCATTCAGTATCCTCAATCTCTTGTCCCCGTTACTGGTATACATATATTTGTCCTTGGCTTTGCGTTTCCAACTAGATTGGCCATCTCTCTTCTTTGATCAGGTTGGGTTTTTGCTACCAGGCATCCTCCAAGAACAATGTTGTAATTCCATTTCTAATTTCCCCAAAGTAGTGCTTCAAGATAATTTCCCTATTTCCCTAAGATAAATTCCATTTTGTTGAGCCCTCAAGTTTCTCCAAAACATGGATGAGGTCATGTGCGTGCTAATTTTGGGCATATTTTTCCTTCCATAATGTGGCCCAAGGTGATGTACCTTCCTTCAACAAACACCATCATATTTTAGCTCCACATGCTCTATTGATAGTCTCCGGATCATGTAAACTGAGGCCACCTAACAACTTTCGTTTACATACCTTCTCCTAGGTTACTAGAGCCCATTTCCTCTTGTCTTCAACCCCTTTCCATAACAAATTCCTTTGGATCTCCCTTATATTTTTCATAATTCCCTTAGGACCTAGGAGTATTGATTGTATGTACCCCGATATCACTTGTAGCACTGCTTTAGTCAAGACTAACCTTCTAGCTAAATTCAAGGCTCTATAAGTCGATTGTTTAACCCTATCTTACCGTTTAGATACAAACTTCTCCCAAGTTGATTTCTTTTGAGCCCTGACTATTAGTGGAATACCCAGATATCTTGAAGGAAAAGTCTTCCTTTGGATCCCTAAGATGGTTTTCAAATTCCTCTTTATAGTCAAACATGAGTATTAAAAAATAAAACCATGGATTTATATTAGTTAATCTCCATTCCTGAGCCTTTCATGAAAGTGTCGAATATGGCCTTAAATGTTTTAGCCTCTTTTACTATGGGAATTCCATGTAACATGGTGTAATATACAAACTATTGATTCATTGTAAATGGGCACCTTTCATGTGATTGAAGACCTCTGATATCACCCTCCCTCATAATAGCCTTGATAGTCCTACCAACACCTTCCATCATTATAACGAACAAGGGAGGAGAGAGGGGGTCTCATTGATGAATCCCTCGAGAAGGGAAAAAGGGTTTAGCGGGACCACCGTTAACTAATATCAAAAAAATAGGGGAGGTCACCAAGGAAATGATATGTTTGATCTAAATATGGTCAAAACCATAAGCCTTTAAAAATGCTTCCATATATTCCCAAATAACCTTATCATATTCCTTGGATAGGTCTAGATGAATTATCATTCTGACCTTCCCCATACTTTTGAGGGAATGAGCTATCTCATGGGCATGGATAACATTATCCAATATTTTCCTTCCCTCAATAAAGCTAGACTATTCTTCTGAAATCAACATAGGAAGAACCATTTTCAGGTGATTGTCTACAACCTTTGATATTATATTGTATATCACATTGCACTGGGCTATTGGGTGAAACTTTTACGAAGTGATAACTACTTCCTCCATTGAAATTAGAATTATAAATGTGGAATTTAAGGCATTAAGGATAGTAGAAGAATTACGAGAGTCTACCACAACTTCAAAAGCATCTTGTTTTACCACCTCCCTATAGGATTTAAAGAAGTTAATGGTAAAACCATCAGGGCCAAGATCTTTACCAATGGGAATTTATTAAACGAAATAAACCTCCTCCATGGAAATTGGTTTATTCAAATTATGATTATGCTCCTTAGTTATTAGTCTATAAATGTGCCTAATAATCTTTTGGATCACTTCCAATCTACTAACCTTAGGCTCTTTTGCGATCTTTTGGAAATGTTACACCAAAACATCCTCGATGTCCTTATGAGATCCATTAGATTTCCTCTTTGCATCCTTTATTTTGAGAATTATGTTTGAATTTATGTCTTCTATTATCGACCAGTGGAAAAAAAATTTCTTTCTTCTCCCCTTCCTATAACCACAAGATTCTAGATTTCTAATTCCATAATATATCCTCCTATAGGCATGTTTCCTCCCATTTCTTCAATAGATCCAACTCCTCATTCATTTTTCCATCTGTATATCCCTCTTCCACCAACGATCTCTGCAATCCCTCCATCTTCATATCCAAATCATTTTTTTCCTAAAAGATATTACCAAACTCGATTTTATTATGGTTCTTGAGTTTTCTTTTAATACACCATATCCTAGCTTGCATTTTGAAAATCTTGGTGCATGGGATTAGTAGAGGATATAACCAACATTTCTTATTATTATCTATAAAAGAGGGTTGATTTATCCAGAAGACCTCAAATATGAGATTCTATTTTTAGGAGTTCCTAACATTGCTATTGTCAGCACCACTGGCCAATGATCAGAACCCCCACAGGGGAGAATATTTTCCTTGATGTCCATTCCTTGCAGCATCAAATCCTCTAAGATTAGGAATCTATCTAGTCTAGAGGCTATTTGATGCTCCCTACCTCTTTTATTACTCCAGGTAAAGATCCCATAACCTATACCAATATCAATCATTTTTCATCTTTTATGAAACTCTTGAAGGCCTCAAAGTCTCTATCTAATCTCCTCAAACCCCCTTTCTTTCATGCCAATGAAGTTAACATATTGAAATATCCCCCCATAATCCAGTGCTAGTTCAAATTTCTTCTTCTTAGGTTCTTCAAGGCCTGAATGATGCCTAATTTCTCATGAATTCTCTATGTCCCATGGACATTTGTATACAAAATGGACCTGAGAGCATCTATTATCTATAGCTACAAAGAGAGGAAGAATCTAGTGGATTTTGCAGCTATCAAGTTCATCATCTAAGGATTCAACAAAGTGATTAATCCTATTGCACTACTTTGAGCTTCCACATCTAGGTAACTGAATCTTCTACCTAGCTTCCTATCTACTTCCTTCATCTTATCAACTGTACATTTCATTTGTTGAATAAATATCAGATCTGACTTTTCCATTCTTATCTTCTTCTTTAATAGTTTTTTTTTTTTTAGGCTATTCATGCCTCTTGCATTCCAGGTGATAATTTTCATATTTAACTAGGGGGGTTAGGGGGCGAGCTGAGAGCTCTCATATTACATGAATTGATTAGTATTTCTCCTAACTCTTGTAGGGCCACAATGTTCAAATTTCTTGTTATTTTCCTTCTGGTGTGCTTTGGCATTGTGGGGATTTGGAATTTAGACACCTTAATTACCATATCACCAATTTCCCTATGTAAAGATTCAACCCCTAAAGTTTTTCATCCTCTTGCATAAGATAAAGATATTGGATATGATCTACTAGTTCCACCAAAATTTCATCTGACCCTTTATATCTCCATTATTCCACCATACTCTGCAAATCCATTCCCTCCCTTTAAACTATTTCCTAGACATAAGGGTCCTTAGTACCCGCTTCACCTAGTGCCATTTCAGGGTCCCCTTTAAGGTCTTTCCCTAGATATGGAATATCCATGCTTTTAATAAAGTTTTCCTAAACCTCCATAATGCATTCCACATTGTGATAAACCTAATTTTCCAATTTGTCTCCATCGTTTCAATCTTCTTAAGGTGTCATCTCTTAAAGGATGTCGAAACTATTCTTTGACACATTCCTCCCCTTAGATTTCTTTGTTGTTATCTCCTATTGGATCATCCTTTCTGACTTTGTTTTACAAAGCCTTCAACATCTTTCTGCTCTTATTCCTTGTGTTGGTCCTTAGAGCGATTTAGGGGGCATTCCCTTGTTAGATGCTCATGCTCATGGCATCGTCTGCGCTTGAAAGGAATTTGTTCATAGTCAATGGGTTGTAGCCATACTTTGTCTCAGATTTCCAACCAAATCTCTTATGGTAATGCTCAAGATACATCCATCTCTAAGGTGATACCTTGCATACAAAGTATATCTTCCCTGCAGAGTTGCACCAGAAATATTTACAAACATATGTTGGTTGTCACCAATAAGTTTAAGGGTCAATGGTAGCGAGTAATCTAAGGGTGGGGAATAAAGCCTAATCCAAACTAGAACACTTGTGAACTTATCTTTTTTTGTAGTAAAATTTTCCTTCCATGGATATATTTACAACCCAACAGAGGCAAAGAAATATGGTCCCCCATCAAACACCCAACCTTTGTCCTCCAAATTTGCAAATACCACCGTAAAAACCCTTTCGACCCTAGGTGTAGTTTTGCTTCACCACATGGCTTTCAATGTTTCTTGATCCAATTGCAAATACCTTTATCCATTGGCCACAACCCCATGAACTTATAGATTACAACCTACATTTACATGCAATCTTTCAAGGCTTGGGTCCGAGGATCTGTAATAAGGACCTTTAGGATTACCGTCATTTTGGGCTTAGATGGGTTGCTCCCATTATCCTCATTTGTTTTATGTTGTTGATATGATTTCTCTTCTTTCGTACCTATGTCTTCACCTTTCTTCCAACCATTCAGTTCTTTTCTTCTATTCCCAACTAGTCCTTGACTCATTCCTTCTGATCTTTGTGCCAAAATTTTGAACCCTCCCTGAAATCCTTTTCCTTTGTCTACTACACCATTTTTGTAGGAGGGGACCCCTCTCCCTCCCCCTTTGGACATCATTCTCACCAGAGCCCTACCTGTAGATTTTTCTGAAAACCCTAGCTTCCCAGATAGACTTCCTTTGGCATCTTTTACTTTGTATGAGTTGGTTGAATATTGTTTTATTTATCGATATGCTCTTGTTATTTATCTTTTTGCTTCCCCTATTCTTCATGCTCTCAACTTTTCATTCCCTTCACATTTTTTTGTCAATTTCCTTTTCATTATACATTTTCTTGAATTCTTTACTCATAACACTTCAATTTCCATTTGTTGTGTCCCTTTTTGTCGATATGCTCTGTGATGTTCTCTTTGATATTTTTTTTTTCTTGTTCAATTTGTTCCTTCACTTCTTCTCATTATTGTTCAGATGTAAATTTTTCTAACATTATTTGTTGGTATTTTCTTTCCTTCTCCCTTTGTTGTTGACAATCCTTAGTAAATTCCATTTCTTATGCCTTTCTCAGTCAACTTTCTCATTGTTTTTATTTTTCTTTAAATGGATCTAGGTTGATGGTTAAGATGGATATAGGCTCTTTGTTGTTAATTTCTATTTAATAGGGATCTATACTGATGATTAGTTTAGTGCAAAAATCAATGCCCGACATCAATAATTACTTTATGCGTACACTAGAATCACTGCACACTATTAATTTAATTACTTCGAAAATAATGAACATCATCAATTTATTTACATCATATCACAAATTAATATATACATTAAAATCAATACATCCATAGTTTCCGTTACTCTTTCCTTTTTCAATTTTCTTGCTGGATATTGTTTATTTCTATTTAAGATGGATCTAGGCTCTTTGTTTTTAATTTCTATTTAATATGGATCTAGATTGATGTTTACTATAAGAAATCAATACATGTTGTCAATAATTAATTTGTACATACACTGAAATCAATGCATCTAGTGCAAACAATCAAACATGATGGTAAAACATGATGATAAACCAATATTTACTTTAAAATTAATGCATCAAGTGCAATCACTCAAAGAGGATTAAAAATCAACATCTACAATAAAATCAATGCATCAAATTCAATCAATCAAATAATATTAGAAACATGCATGTACACTAAAATCAATGGATATATTTTAGTAAAAAGATTGAAAATATTAAAATCAAAATTATCTAAACTCTAGTTAAAACCTTACTTATAACTTTACCCTTTTAATTTTGTGAA
Organism: Pinus tabuliformis; assembly: GCA_031772625.1. Lineage (NCBI taxonomy): Eukaryota > Viridiplantae > Streptophyta > Pinopsida > Pinales > Pinaceae > Pinus > Pinus tabuliformis. The sequence continues at coordinate 723,414,353 of CM062814.1, forward strand.
ATTTCAATATTTTATTCTATTTTATTTTCTATCTAATTTAAACTTTGACCAATTTCCAAATCTAATATTTTTTTATGGTTTATAAAAATCCATAATTAATAATTTTCCATGGCATATAATATTAAAAATAATATTATATAGTATTATGTTAAATATTATATAAATTTTTATTTTTAAACATTATGTTTAATACTATAATATTATAATAATTTAATATTAATTTTTCATACATATATATAAATATCTTGTGCATTTAAATTTCATATTTATCTAAACTTCATATTTATCATACATGGAAATATATATAAAAGCCCCTAATATAGAAAGAGATTAAAAAAAATAATTTTCCCAAGTAAAAAAAAAATCATTTTTCTAAGTTCAATAAGTAGTAGACAATTTCTATGGTAAATTAGAAAAGATCAGGGATGATTAATTATTTGTATTTATTTTTGAAGAGTATGGTCCTTTATCACTTATCATTCCATCTCACTTAAATGGGAAACGGTTAAAATTAAAGAGGATGCCCCCAACATTATTAATGACGATGAATTTTGAAATAGCTTTGGGCGTGACATCAATAGATACTCCATTATTTTGGTTTTTTTTTTACTTGATATTAAAATATTTAAATTGAAGTGAATATTAAAATATTTTATTAAATATTAAAAAAGCAAATTTAATAAATATTATATATATTGTAAAATAAATCAATAAATAATAATTTTTAATTTTATTATTTATATTAAATATTAAAAAAATTTAACATTTCTGACATAACCATAAAAAATAATATTTTTTATTATTCTCCTTGACGGTCACTTCCTTTAAATTTACAACAATGAAATAAAAAACCTTCTCCTCATTCATTACCGTATGATAAACACTATTATTATGAAAAAATGCAAATCTTTTTTTTTCGTTTCCACAACGTATATATAAGTGTTACGATAACTATTTAATCTTTACTTTTAAAATTGATTACTCTATCTTATAATAATCTGCAGTATATTAGATTCTATTTTAGTGGTTTTTTTTCTTGTATATTACATTATCTTTTTGTGGTTTATAATTTAAAAAATTATAATAATAATATTTAATTATTTATTGTAATATTAATATTTAAAAAAATTAAAAAAATTAATAATTTATTAATAATAAGTTTAGAATATGTTTTAAAATTGTTTTTATTTGGTTAATTCAGGAAGTAAAGAAACAAGTTATACTCAGAGACCAAAAAATATCTGGCAAAAAGGCCGTCTCCTGAGACTACCAAAACCTATTTACAGACCACCAATTAATTATTTTCCATTAATAAAAGTGATGAGTTAAATATTTATAATTTAAATTAATTATTAACTTATTTATAATATATGATATTATTAATACCTTTAAAATAATAAAATTTCATTTTAAAACTAATTTCCCCGTACAATTAATTATAATTTCCGCTGCTTTTTCCAACAAGAAAGTATCGTTTTGAAGCTGAGATGAATTTCTTGGAAAATATATTTTACTTTCCGTGGGCTTTCGATGCTTGGAAATATTATATTTTAAATAGTTGTTATGTTGTACTCGTGAACCAGCGCACGTAATTGTATTTTCCATCGGCTTTCCTTGCTTAGGAAAACCTTATTTATAGTTTGTTTTCGTGTTGTGCTCGTTATCTCGCCACTTGCCTGTGGGGGAAGAAGTGTTATTTTAATAAGGAAAGGAGACAGAAGGGAGGACCCTATCGATGTTGGCGTATCCGATTCATCGTTTTTTCTCGGTGTTCGATGACTGATCAACCCAATCAGGAGGAATGCCTAGGAGGCAAGAAATTCAAAGGCGGAAGGAGCTGCGTTCCTCTTTGAGATCGCCTTCCTCCTGGCCTCATCAGAACCTTCCTACTCCCAAGGCAGTGACGATTCAAACTTGTGAGATGTGCTGCGATTTCTCCTCCTTTGAGTCAGTGAATGACGTGCAGTAGGGGTTACGGCTAGGCTAGGGTGCTTTGAAGCGGAAGGAGGGAGGCAGCTACCCAGCTAGGAGTACTCAAAATAAGATTTCATCAGCGCCGTCGATCTTCAAATCTATTGTTTCCCGTCCGTTGATCTCTAGTGGAGAGTAGGGGAGGACGGCAATCCGGAGGAAGAAATTTCATCAGCGCCGTCGATCTTCAAATCTATTGTTTCCCGTCCGTTGATCTCTAGTGGAGAGTAGGGGAGGACGGCAATCCGGAGGAAGAAATTTCAGGTACATGAGGATTCAAACGTGCAAGATCTACAGATAAGTGAGGGCTCAAAACGTAAGTTAAGTGAGACTTCGTAAAGTAAGAGGCATTTAAGGAACTTCGTGGACATTTCATTGCCAGTTTGAATTTACCTCGCACTTTCCTCCATCCTTCGAAGATCTATCTCCTCTACTGCTCTCCTGTGAAATCAAAGGACGAGGAGGATTCACCTGCTCTCCTATAAAAGGTCCCCCCAGCCTACCACTTGTCAACAAACCAATTAATCACGAATAGCCCACCGAGGGATGTTGATCTCCGTTTCCTCTTCAATGGCTGTGGGAATGCGGAGAGCGTGGAGATATGACGTGTTTCTGAGCTTCAGAGGCTCAGATGTGAGGAAAGGCTTCGTAGATCATCTCTACAGAGCCCTCACAGCTCACAAAGAGATCAATGTTTTCCACGAAGCCGATCAAGTGAAAGAGGGTGAGAATATGCATGCAACTATAACGCATGCCATTAAATGCAGCAGAATTAGGATTCCTATTTTGTCCCCAGATTATGCATCATCTGTATGGTGCCTCAATGAACTCTCGCTTATCGCGAATCAGGTGCAGGGAACGGTGATTCCTCTTTTTTATAAAGTAACTCCTTTGCAGGTGCGTCATCCAGAGCGATCTGGCAGCCCATTTGCGCAGGCATTCCAACATTATCACAGTTGCGGAATTCACAAAGCAGAAGAAATTGAAATATGGAAAGCTGCTCTGTTCAGAGTTTCTGATTTCTCAGGCTGGACACTCGACCACACAAATGGGTGCGCGAACTAAATTAAAAATAGCATGTACCCCATTCCTTTGGTATTTGTTTGATTCATTACTGTCTTCATAAGTGGAAAGTTGTTTGTTTGATTTTTTACAAAATAGAAAGCAGTTATGTAGACGGACATGGTGGGTTGATCAAATTAGTATCTCTCTGTTTGGACGTTTGATCCATCCACGTTTTCCAACGGTGTACAGATATGAAGCGGCGCTGGTTGAGCGTGTAGTTGAGGACGTGCGTGAACATTGCGAAAGAAAGTAGCGGAAAGATTAATAATTAGTCGTTACTACACAATCTTTAGTATGTGGGCGCTCGCGTGGGATACGGGGTGATCCTATTCTCCATTGGAATTATGTCCGTTATTCCCTCCCTTCTGATTCGATTGGAATTTCTAATCTGGTATAAAAATGTGATTTTCGTACTTTTAAATTATGTTTTATATTAGTTCCATGTTATTAATTTTATAAAATAATGAAATAATTCTGTGGATACGTGTATTTTTCTTTTTATTTATTGTTTACAGGTATATTTGGAAATAGGGTTCAGAATTTCCGTTTAGAATAATTAATAAATGGATAATAGAGATTTAACTTTATAAAATATTTTTAATATTATTTATTTTTTATAATTTTTTAATAGTAATTTTAAATAAGATTTTATAGTTGAGTTATCCATCTATGTTTTTATGTTTTGATAATGGATCAGAGTGAGTGGCTTAAAAAATTTTGAATGAATGTCATTAAGGGTTTCAAAAATGATAGCTAATGTAACCTTTAAGGGATGTAAAGATGCAATGGTAGTTCTTATCTTTTGATTGTTGGAATTACTGTTACATCTCTAATATTTATTTGTTTTATAGTTCAACTATCTGTTTATGTCTTCATTGTGAACCAAGTTGATGTTGGGATTAGTGGTTACATCTCTACTATTTATTTGTTCTATAGTTCAACTATCCATTTATGATGAACCAAGTGGTTTGAAATGTGTTGACATAAAAATTGATATGTGATTTCTTTTGAAAGTATTTTTATTAGTCATGGATCACAAAAGTGTGAATAAAGTTGAAATTTATTTCAAAAGTAATTATGTTTATTTCTTTTTCCAATTTAATAAAAACAATTATAAAATTAAATTAAATTAAAAAATATATATAACATTTTCAACTTAAAATGAGTTAGTGGGGATGAATCTCCATGGTTGAAAATCTTGTATCATGTTTCTTAAAATATATATATGTTAAACTCATCTATTAATTCTTTTTATAGTTAATAGTTATTTAAAATAATATATTTATATTTTTTAATCTTGAGAATGTAAGATATATCATAAGGTAATTTTCTAAATGCTTCTCAAATAATGTCTATCAATGTTTATTGGTAATATAATTTATATAGATGAACTAATACTATATAACATAACAGAAGCTAAGATAGTCTTCAAATAGTTCTTTCCAGTTATTGTGTGCCCAAAGCATAAATTGTGTGCAAACATTGCCCCCCGACAGGAAGTTAATGTACCAATTAACCATCTCAGTGCCCATAAAAGTTTTGGCACTTCATCTTCTACAATTAGAGTCTCTAACCTCTAAGGTTATTTCTTTATGTTAAAAAGTCATATTTTTGGACTCTTGTAATAGCCTTTTTCAAATGTGTGTAGCCAACATCACTCTCTCTTGAAAGATAGCTACCACAATTCTAGTCACTTTGTGCTCTACTATATTCTATCCTTTTATTTATTTAATAGAAGTTATATTTTATTATATTATTGTGTTCATTACTATATTTATATCATTTTTTTCCTTTGGCAACCTAGATCATAGCTCTATCAACTCTCCTATCATAAACAATATTTCATCTAACAATGTTAAATTTAGCCACTACAGCTCCAAACAATAAGGGAAAAGAAAAAAAAAATTGGGGAACCTTGATCAAATAGGGGGGCTAACACCTAATCATTGGGATTGGGTGAATATTTGTAAATAATGTAAATAGTAAATAATGGAGAATAAGAAAATGAAGAGATAGTGGGAGGTGAAGCCCAAGAGTCTCTCCCTCATTGTATATATCCATGATAAATCTTAAAGAAGAAATGCAATTCATTTGAGGAGTTACCTCCTGTCTTGACATGGTATAAGAACCAACGCCATTTTTTGGCTTCCCTCTTTGCTGTTGTAACTCCCTCCTGCTTATGTTCTACCTATTTTGCAGAACTGACACATTTGCCATGCTCCTGAGGCCTCAACCCACCTTCCATACACTGTCATATGTGTTTTTTATTCCAAGCATGAGTGATGCCTGAACATTGGCCCGAATGTTGTTGGTTAACGCTTGGTCTCCACCCATATTCCACGCATACCTCCATACCTCGGATACTCAGTGCATTTTCTTTTCTACTGGACTCATCTCACGGTCGACCCTATTTGTTTACATAGTATACCTCATCCCTTCGGCCCTTGACTCTACCTCCGGCCTCCATACTATACCACCCCACCAAGCATTGTTTCTCATCCACACTACATTTTTATAACAACACGTTGTAGTGACTACAACAACCCTCCAAAATTTTTCCTTAGCTTCATTTTGGAGCCTCCCTTCCATCCTTCACATCAGCTTGCCTTGCTTCATTAAGTTCACAATCTTCAATGTTTTTCTTGCACAAAGGCAGCCTGTCGATCACAACTTGATGCATTCCCCTCACAGGTTGTTCACCCGGACTTGGGCCAGTTGGAGGTTGAGCAGCTTCCCCAAGAAAATTGCGCATTTCTGGAGGGCAACCTGCCTTCCCTCTAGAAATTGTGCAATCCTGTCTGGTAGCCTACTAGGCTCTAGAATTGCGCAATTTTTCCAGTTAGCATTGACAGTGGAAATTGCGCAATTTTTCCAGTTAGCATTGACAGTGGAAATTGCGCAATTTTCCCCAGCAAGGCTGCTCAACCCAGAATTTGCAAAAATTTAAGAAGCAGTTAGCTGCTCTGCCCAGAAATTGTGCAAATCTCCTGGGAAACTAGCCCAGCTCCTAGCTAGAAATGTGCATTTTCTCCCAACAGTCGAGTAGTCTATTGCATGTGCAGCTGAGTTGACCATTCCCTCTGGGACTGAGCAAAACTGACTTGCATGCATGGGTTACTTCTCCCAAGGAAACATGCAAAGGCATCCCTTGATTCAGGGATCTATTTTTAGTAGTTGGAGGTTACATACAAGGATCATTTCAGAAACCTCCCATCAAGTGTCGTTTTCTCTATATTTGTGGCATGCGCGTCACAACCTTGATGTTATCAAAACTCATCAACCGGATGTTGTAGAGCTCATTCCTCACATCAACCTTGTAGCTCTAATATCCCACATCACATCTAGGAACAATCAACACATTCAACTCAGTTGTTTTGGGGTAAGCCTGCTTTCCTTGCCTTATGTTGCATTTTTGTCACTTTTTGTGTTTCGCTTCGTATGAATGTTGTCTGCTTGATTTCAGTGAACGATTGTTGTTGTTTTGATACATACTATCTCGTACTAGCTCTGTTTCAGTTTTCATTGACATCTCACTATTGTCACGTGCATGAAATTGTTTTTCACGAATGATCGTTGATTGGGCGACTCGCTTCACCCACATGCATGTTGATCTATTTACTAAATCTTTCATTCATGTTTGCATGCACTATCAATCAATTCTACTTTCACTAAGTGTCGCCATGCATCCACTATCATATTTTCTTTCAATTTCCCATCGGCAAGTCAGACCAACCTTGGTCTAGACTCTGCCTTCACTGAGACAACATTGCGCAATATGGAGAAGGAAGGCTCTGTCTTCCTCTCCAAAAATGTGCATTTCTACTCAGGCACTGTCCTCTAGGACTTTTTTGTGCATTTCTGAGGGACAGTGACTGCTGGCCCTGAAAATTGCACAATGCAGTCACTGAGCCTGCAGCCATTTCCAGTAGGCAACAACCAAATTGGACTTTGCATTGCGCAATTCCAACAGTCATCTAGTCTCCCAATAGCCCTAACTATGCCTTTTGCAGTCTTGGCAATCAGTCTCCCGACCTCCCGACTGAAATTGCGCAACCTTCATGATAAGTCATATAGGGATGTTGAAAGTCAGTTCTCAAGTTCATTTTGGTTTTTGACTAACAGATTGCTTGCCATGAGTGTTTCCATGTCTCTAGGTATTGCAAGTGCTCACCTGCCTCTCAGCAGTGCAGGTACAATGGTTTCCAAGAGGGCAGAGTCGAGAACACAGTTCAAAGCACACCTGGAGATGCAGTCAATCAAATGTCTATGAACTTGCCTACTCACAAAGATATCAAGTTGTTCATAGACAAGAAAATCAAGATATCACAATGAGCAGTAGCATGAATAGCAGCTAAAGGCAACATACCAAATGCAATGAATGTAGAAAACATAATGAATGCAGTGAACACAACGAATGTAGCGAACACAACGAATGCAGTGAACACATCGAATGCAAGAGGAAGGTTATTGACAACACAGAGGCAGAACAAAGGTGCAAGATCAAGCATATCCACTGGTGATGAAAGCAACTTTGGAGACTCAGGCTATGAGGTGATGGTGTGACATGAAGATCACGCAAAGATAGAGAATGGAACAAAGAAGGACTCACATGTGCTGAAGCAAAAACTCAAGGAAGAACATGAAGCTACACTGACAAACGAATGAACTGCAAATGGAATAGGAACAACAATGAGTGCAACATGCACTCACGGATGAAACTACGCCTGTACAAGTTAAAGATACATCCCAGCAGTTGGCATGGAGCAGACATGGTGAGTTGTTTTATTGATTGCGTGCAAGGGATTCAGCAAAATGCATGTAATTGTGTACATGCATGCAATCCAACCCATTCAACACACTCACCAAGGCGAAGACAAGAAGCAAGTCCAACTGAACTTGAACATGTACTTCGGCAAGTTGATGCGCATGACCACCAACACACACTTGAAGATCAGCACAGACACTATGCATCAGTGTGTTGCCGGTTTAGCCGCACCCAAAAAGACCATGTAGATGTTAGCAGACAAGTTTGATCAAGGAGACGAACCAATGCACCAGTTGCAATAGAGGCTAGAGTTTGCTTCAGCAAGATGTCACCATGAGGTGCATGCACACCATCACAAACGAACAAGCTTGGCATCATCTCACCACCTTCACCATCACAAGCATGCCAAAGAGTTGGTCTCATCACAACAGACCAAGTGTTAGTGATTTCTTGCATGTCTTTCTCAAGCCATGTTGTCTCACATGAGTACATGTGCATTGTAATGTAACATCATGTCAAGTGTAAGTCAAGTGTCAATAGTTGGATGTATTAGTCATAGAGTAGATGAAGAGTCATGAGGGTAGATGAACTATCACAAAGGGTAATGTCAAAGGTCACCCCACTCTTTGCTATAAATAGTCCCTCATAACTCATTGTAAGGGCTTTTGGTCAGCCAAGTTTCCGATAAGACTATCTTGGAGTGAGCTTGGATAGTATTGTAATGTGCCTTGGCTTATCCACTGCACGGAGCTAGTACATCTCTTTGGAGGAGCAGGCAAATGTGGTTGTAACGTTCCACTATTGGGGCTAGCGGGTTTACATGGATGTATTGTATGATTGGAACTTACACTTCTTTATATAATAAGAGCCAACACGTTTTCATGCATATGTTGTTATTGTAGTTGGATTGTTCTGGTTGTTGTAGCAATGTATGTTGTTTAACTTACGTAGTTGTGTATGAACTGTTTTGTATGCAATTATATGAATCTTGCTGCAACTGTGCTGCTGGTTTAACCATCACTTTGGGTTTTTGGCTGACCTTCTTTCTAGCTTGTGATGCATCTTCGCTCGTGTGTTCCCTTCCTAGCTGAGTATTGTTACAGGTTGCCAAGGGGTGCACTCATCTCAACCCACCTATGTTAGAACCTCTCATGCACCTTCCTTGACTCACTGCAGTGATCACACCCTTGCTACTAACAAAGTTATCTTACTTGCCTCTATGCGACGTCGTGGTCAAGGCATTACTATATGACCCACTGTTAGGACTCCTATACCAAGTGGTCTGAGGTCTAATTGGGAATTCTTACCGGGGAGATCCCCTTACATGTTGGCGGATCTAGCATCGTCAACATTTTGGTGCTAGAAGGAGGGCCAAATGACAAGCTGAGTCCTCACATCTATTTTGAGTCTCTACACATCTATCATAACTCACTACTGAGCTACTATTCTGGAATGTATGTATTATGGAAATGATTTCATCATCCCGAAAAAACTCTCAGATAACTTGTTTCATAAAACATTTGATGGTGGAGGCTACATAGCCTTGGTAAGGCAAGCGGTCAGTGTTTTAGGCTCATGTGAAAGACATGGATTCTTTAAAGAATACATGAGCTGCACATTGTTCATTTGCACGCTTCAAGGGCACCTAATGCACTAATGTGCCACGCTACCTGAAAAATCTATTCATTCTCTTTCTCATTTGGTCACAGAGATAGATCATGCTTTCAATCACTTGAACTATCAAGCACTCAACAAAGAAATTCTGAAATTATGAAAATCACCGGATGAATCCCTTGAACAGTTTCACACATGCTTTTGCAATCTTGCATACCGATTCCCGAAAGATGATATTGATTGGGAATTTCTTGATGGAAGATTTGAGTATCTTTTTCACGTATCTGAATCCCGCTCACCACACTCTGGTGATGAAGCTGCACAATCACGAGTAAGCACAGTCGTTGTCACAAGTGACTATCCCCCTTCACCTCATCAAATAGCTCCACCACCGTGGAGTGATGTGGGAGATCATGCGCACACCTCCGTTGAACTGTGACATCCTCCCACCCCACCTGCTCTTAAGATTTGTGTAGATTTGGCTTGCAAGCCTGTTGTTTATCACATGGACTCGTTCCCTCGACCTCTGTCCTCACGTTATGTTGATCCTCCAGATTGTACTATCTTATGTTCTCCCATTCTAGACTCCTCACTTGTTGTGAACAAGGATCAAGCTGTCGACGAAGTTGGTGTTTTGTAGCCAACTTGCGCCATCATTCATGAGGAGTCTGTGCGGGAATCTAAAGAAGAGTCCACATTGAAGGATGACTCCCTTCCAGCTGTGCCTCATCCGCTTCATCTTGACATCCCTTGTGATTGTGCCACTACTGATTTCCCCTGTGAAAACTCATTTCTGGATGCTTCTACTTCCGATCATTCACAAGACATGTTGGATGTCAGTCTGTCATTATAATGTGTAGATGACACATATTCCTCAGAACATCCATCCAATCTGTCATTTATCTTTCTTGAAAACACAGAGGGTGAACATCTTTGCTTCTCATCTACCCCTCTGCCCGATTCATCAAATCATGAGGATGCCGACAAGCATCTTGAATTTTCTGATCTTGGTTGTCATGATCTATTCACTTCATCATCCGATCACGATGTTGATTCAATCATTGTTAATCTATCTAAGACACTAGTCTATGATGATCTATCTATCCATGAGTTCGAAACCCCCCAAACTCTCGAGGCACTTCAGCCCGAGCTGATGGTTATGTCAGGCCCTCACTGTCTTGAGTTTGGTTTCACTTTCGTTCAAGAAATTGTTGAAACACTCAAGGCTCCTCATCAGTATTTGCTTTGCATTGAAGATCAACCAAACACCCAGATTTCACTTCCTCCACTCAAACTACATGATCCCATCGCTCATGCATTGGAGGAAATCTTACACAACAAGCATACATGCATAACACAAGTGGTCTACCTTCCTCACATTTGCTTTCTTGTCACAATCAAGAGAATTCACACACTCAACATCTGCACGCAATGTAGCACAACACCATGGCGACACTACAGAATGAATGTAATGCACTTTCACTCATCTTTGTTTTGTGGTCACTTGTAAGCTCGGAGTGTGTTTGTCTTCACTATTACATCTTTCTTATTTGCTAGTCTGCACAGCTATTGGTTCACAAACCATGCCTTCACCAACATGGGTCAACCAATGCATTAGTGGTTGCATTGGAAGTATCACTTCATGTGAGATGACCCATGCACCATTAGCATAGGAGTAGCAGTAGTGTTTGATTTTAGTTGTTTTCATGCATGCTTGTTTGCTTACTTTCTTTGTTTGCTTGCTTGTTTGCTTACTTGCTTCGCTTTCCCTTTCACTTCTGCTCTTGCTTTGCTTTTTTGTTTGTTATTTTTCTTGTTTTGTTCGTAGGTTAGTATCACATGAAACCATGTATGACTCTTGAAGCAAGTTGGGTAAAGTACAAGAGGCCTTGTGTTGCTATCACTACTTGGTTATCTGTCATCCTACCTCTGTATGAAGAACTTGTTGCTTTTAATTCATGATACGTTGAAGGAAAATATGTACTGTTCAAAGTGAACCTTGGTAAAAACACAACGCTTGCATGCTAACTAGTGTCATCTACTCTAGTCAGTTGTTTTTTGGTTAACCCTTGTCAGATCAGTCAAGTAGAGTAAGGTGAGGGGGGGAAACTTAACATGCACGTTAGAGGTATAATAAACTATTTCTCTACTAGAACATCCTCTTCTGCTCTCAATGATTCGGGATCCCTCCTTCGCCTCTGAAATGAATAAGTTCTATGCACAGTTACAAAAATGAAAAACATGAAAAAAGTTTGAAAAATGAAAATGAATAAGGTGAAAGAAGAGAAAGGATTCCTACGTAGAGAGGTGATGCAAGTAACTCTATGAGGGTACTGACTAGGCTTGCTGGCAGTGGAGCCATTCTTGTGTTCCTATCTGACTCCATCCGGGTACTGTTCAGGCCTGCTGGCAGCGAAGCAACACTAGAGATGAAAATAAGACTCTGACGACTATGTTGCTTGTGCACTAATATGCCCCTCAACCCCAATCAAAACAACTGTGTTTCCTCGACTCGGAAGGTGTGTCAATTGACCAAGATCTTGGTAGATGCTACATCTTACAATCAAGCTAGTGTGGAAACCAAGAGGAGCTAAGAACTGAACAATACTTCTGGAGGTGTTAGACTTGCTTTTGACGAACAAGGTCCATTCAGAGGGCTGGAGTTATACCAGTGTGTTGCCAAGTGTTGTAGCAGCTACAAACACACTCTAAAAATTTTCCTTAGCTTCGTTTTGGAGCCTCCCTTTCATCCTTCACATCAGTTTGCCTTGCTTCATCAAGTTCACAAGCTTTATTGTTTTGCTTGCACAAAGGCGTCCTGTCGATCACAGCTTGATGCATCCCCTCACATGGTGCTCACCTGGACTTGGTCTAGCTGCAGGATGAGTAGCTTCCCCAAGAAAATTGCGCATTTCTGGAGGGAAAACAACCTTCCCTCCAAAAATTGTGCAATCTTGTTTGGCAGCCTATTGGGCTCCAAAATTGCGCAATTCTGCCAGTTAGCACTCACAGTGGAAATTACACAATTTTCCCCAGAAAGGATGCTTAGACCAGAATTTTCACAAATCTGGGTAGCGGTCAGCTACTGTACATAGAAATTGCGCAAATCTCCTGGGCAGCTAGCCCAGCTCCCAACTAGAAATGCGCATTTTCTCCTAGCAATCGAGTAGTCTCTTGCATGTGCAACTGAGTTGACCGGTTCCCTCCGGGACTGAGAAAAACTAACTTTCATGCATGGGATGATTCTCCCAAGGCAGTATGTAAAGGCATTCCTTGATTCAGGGATCTGTTTTTAGCAGTTGGGGATTACATCCAAGGATAATTTCAGAAACCTCCCACCAAGTGTCGCTTTCTCTAGATTTGTGGCATGCGCGTCACAACCTCGATTGTATCAAAACTCATCATCCGAACACTGCAGAGCTCATTCCTCACATCAACCTTGCAGCTCTCACATCCCACATCACATCTAGGAACAATCAACACATTCAACTCAGTTGTTTTGGGGTAAGCCTGCTTTCCATGCCTTGTGTTGCATTTCTGTCGCTTTTTGTGTTTCGCTTCGTATGAATGTTGTCTGCTTGATTTCAACAAAACTCTTGTCGTCGTTTTGATACATACTAGCTTGTACTAGCACCGTTTATTCATTGACATCTCATTGTTGTCACATGCATGAAATTGTTTTTCACAAACAGGCACTGATTTGGCGACTTGTTTGACCCACATGCATGTTGATCTATTTACTGAATATTTCATTCATGTTTGCATGCATTTTTAATCACTTCTACTTTCACTAAGTGTCACCATGCATCCGCTGTCATATTTGCTTTGAGTTGCCTATTAGCGAGTCAGACCAACCTCAATCTAGACTCTACCTTCACTAGGATAACATTGCGCAATCTAGGGAAGGAAGGATCTGTCTTCCCCTCCACAAATGTGCATTTCTGCCTAGGCACTGTCCTCCAAAAACTGACTTTACACTTAGAGCCTCGCTCTATTTATACAATCCCATGGTCCGTGGATCATGGGTAGGTCGACACACTTTACATTAAATTACATTATCTTAGGGTGGATAACCCTAGACTCTTGCACTCCACACCCGCATTTCACGGGGTCCTTACATTACACTTGACCAATGTTTGGGCTTCAAGCCCCAAAACATGATATGGGGGCATCCACTACCCAACAAGCCCCCAACACAATCATCATGACTCGTCCCGAGTCACTCTGCTAGTACGAAAATCTTTGTGCAAAGTCCATGCAGTAGGTCTTGCGTAGCTCGAGTGTCTGCAACGCACTGTTCCACCACCTGTTGTACTAGTTGCACGCGTATCTCTAAAATTTCGTCAGCAGGGTTACATTCTTGACCAATCGTATACAGGTCCTACATCTGTGCCAGCTTCCCTTTAATGGTAGCTGTGATTGTGAACGCTTCATCGATCCATGACTGGATGCGTGCTTTAAGCATGGCTTCCTTTTGGTGTGCAGCATCTAATCGGTCCTTTAGTGCCCTTGCCTGCTGTAGTCTGGTGAGTCATTGAGTAAAGGAAACCATCTACACGGTGCCCCGGACACTGTCGTACTCCTGCTACAACACGTGCACCTCTATCTCTAGGCATTGTAGGTTCGGGTCTTCCTACAGGTGTGTAAGTATGGTTAGTGCTTGCTCCAACATGGCGGTGCACCCTTGTGTCTCCTGGCCAATTTGTTCCAACCCCATCTGGATAGCGCAGGCATGCTATTCTCTGACTTTTGGGGGTGTGGAGGACTACACCTTCAATCGTAGCTTGGCGATTTGTAGGTTCAGCTCCAATTGAACCTTTGTCGTTTCCTCCCATGCCTCATGAACTCCTGCTGCCAATCTATGGACCCGCTCTGCTACTAGTAGGTCTGCTGGCGCAGCCAACTCTGGAACGCTCCTGCATGCATCCTCTATGGCCTGCTCCAATCTGCTAGCCTGTGCAACCAACTCATCTCTCTAGATGCTGAGCTGGTCCATGTTTATTTTCTGCTCATGCAGGACCTGGATCGCTCGACCTTCCTAGGCGCGGAGTTCGGTGATGACCCCATCCTACAGCTGGTATAGTATTTCGCATGGCAGGGTAGCCAAGTTCAAGCTGACGCCTTTCATGATGCTCATCATAGCCCGATCATCCCCAAATGTTGCTGCTAACGCACCTTCAGGCAAGAGGAAGGTGATACCCATATGGGCGTGTAGCGGCTATTCGGCCTCAGCAGTTCATGCTGCGACATACTGGGCCATTGTGCCTGTTTGGGGGTGTTGTACCTGTAAACCTTGTAGCTTTGCACTGAGCACCCCGAACACAGTGCTCTGCTCCATCAGCAATCCCTGGAATGTGTCCTACATGACTTCCCGAATCATTTTGTTGATATCCAGTAGATCACCTTCTGTGAGAGTGATCGGGTCACTGAATATCTTCGTGGCTTTTCCTTTCTTCCTAGGGGCTATTTTCTCTAGGTCGCGCGGCTACTTGAGTTGTGCTAATGTTATAGACATTTTTGTGCCTAACAGCATGAAGCATGAAATGTCAATAATCTGAGGGATCCAAAGTCCCTAAACATGTTGTTCTTACCCTTAGAGGAACAAGGTCAGCAAACCACAGCACTGAAAATCAGTTCTCCACCTGAAAACACTCAAAAACAAGCTATTTCTGGATCATGTCAGCTGCTCCACTGAGCATCTGCGTTGAATGTCAACTGCTCCACTCTGTACCTGCGCTGAATGTCAAATCTAATGAAGGCTACCTGCGCTGGGCGAGATTGGCCAAGTGGCACAGTCATTCTGCAAGGTGTCAATTGCCCAGGAAGCTTCCAAACTGACACTTGGGTCAAGGAATTCACCTTGTGATGAGTAAGAGGGTCTTGATCTCCAAGTGGAAGCAAGAATCTCCAAGTGGACTCAAGAACTGAAGATTAACTGAAGTGGGAGAGGACACTAGTCAGCTTCATGCCAGCCTCAAGCTGACTCATCCTTTCTCCAAATCTCCTATATATAGAGCTCTCTCATGAGGTCTAGAGAGGTTGGAATTTTGTGCAAGTAAGGAAGTGCTGTTGGTTTGTGTATAGAACTATTGGGTGATTGCTTTGAAGGAGGTGAAGAGGAGATTTCTTTCTGCTGGGAGGTGTTGCTGGATTGGGCCTCTTATGGTTGTAACACTTTCAGAACTTTACTTCTTCCATTAATAAATCATTTGAGGTTCTTCTATATGCATGTGTCTCTATGGTGAATTGATGCTTGTATATTTGATTTATTCTAATCCTTGAATCAGTTATGGATGTATGCTTCTTGTAGTTTCCCTTTCTTGTGCTTTTGCAGGATCTTTGTGTAGCTGGGCCAGTTAAAGAGCAAGGAGCTGGGAGCAAGCAGCAAAGAGGGAAGATTGGATCAATCATTAGCGGAAGATAACGGTTAGTGGATCTCTTTCTCCTCTCTCTTACATCTCATAAAGAAGTAATCTTAGATAGCTTTGCATTCGGTTGTTGCTGAGGTACTATCACCCTTAGAGTGGGATAGGGTCATTCCGTATTAGATACTTTTCCCAACAACAAATTGGTGACTCCGCTGGGGATCGTATCTTGTTGGTTGATTGTGTTTTTTTCTATTCATTTCATAAACAAAGGGAGTACCGAATCGAACTGTATTTGAATCTTTCAAATACAAAGTAGAGGGCAGCTACTCTAGCTCAGTTTCTGGGCAAGTTTATGATTTGAAGAGCTGATCCACAAGGACTCTAATAAGCTCTTAGTGATAGCTTTTCATCCTCCTTGTCATCCCTTAGTGTGTCCTTGACTGATAGCTTCTGATTTGAGCAAAAACTGTGAATGTTTGAGCAATCTGTGACCCGGAAACCTCCAGAAACAGAAGTTTCGTTCTTCAGTGCAGGCTGTACAAAGGCTGTTTGCATTTCAGCGCAGTTCCCGAAGGGGCTACCTGCGCTGAAGGTCAAACAGGCAATGTTCCACCTGCGTTGGACCAGTCCTGCCTTGTGCTACTGGGGTTTCCTGCTGGTTCTTGCCTTGTTTTCAATCTTGTTTTTGCTGTTTGTTACCAGTCAGTGGGCCTATCTGAAACCAACTTTCCTTGTCACTATTCCGCCTCAGTTGTATAAAGAAACTGTGTTTGTTCTTTGTGTATTTCTTGTACATTTACAGTTTCCCATAACGAAAGTGAACTAGTCTTACTGTGGCCTCTTAGATCTAGACCTGTGATAAAGTGTCGTTTTGATCTTAAGAGTTAGTTTATTTGTTGTTCATAGCTGATTGAGCTTTTGCTTTCGTCATTTGGTTTGAATTTATATATTTCTAGTGTCGAAACAAGTAAATCTTAAGGTGTCTTTTGATTTTGGACAAGCTTGTTTGCTTTCACTTGAAATTGAATTCAAAATTATACAACAGCTTTCTTTTTGCATTTCACCAACATTAAGAAAGAGAAAAGAAATACTTGCATTGTGCATGTGCATTATGACAGCTTGCATGTTGATTTAGGAAAATGCATTAGTGTGTGCTCTATGATCTGTGTGAAAAGGTGTTATCTTTCTTTTCCCTCAGTAGTTAAGGTTTTCAAAGTTGAAAGATTGAAAAGCTTGCTTATCATCTTAGACTGCATTTAGGAGTGTTACTATACATCTCGTGGTGATCCATAAAGGCAAACTACTAAACAAGATCAACCTTAAAATAAATTGAACTTACATAACAACGCATTGAAACATAACGCAAATATCTAGAGGTCTAAGCTAGAGACGTGTTCCGGCATCGTTAAACGTGATATCTTAGCGTTGAGTGGTTGGGTGATTCCTCCACGGTGAAGCGTTAAGTATCAATATGGACTTGTGCTCCCACGTACCGTCGCGTATATATTGGGAGACCCCTATAGGAATAAAGCCTTTATCCAATAGGAAACCGTGTCGGCCGCCCTACTGATCGCAATGCAGTGAACACAACATTCACGAAGATCGACCACTCGTACCGTAAAACGTATTCTGTGGTTTTGCGAAAAGTTTGGCACACCCTCTGCCTAGAACTCCAGAGCAGTTTCTTTTGGACTTTTTCAAACTCTATAACTGAAAAAGTCCAACCGAGCATTTGTCACTTCGGGCTCGTTAAAACATCGAAGGAGACTAGAGTCATCTTTAGTTTTTTCTCGACTCTTAAAAAGTGAAAAAGCAAGTTGTGTCTAAGCGTCGTTATAAAATTTATTTTAAACGGAACATAATCACCTCCTATTCCCGCGTTGATCTTAAGTTGAGAACATGGAACGCCCCAACCAAGGAACTCCACATGATGGAAATCCTAGTCCATTCTCCTCTTGGGGAGAAGTCGGTGCACCCCACATGGCCACATTGTCGCTTCCAGGACTGACAATTGGCCTGCCTATTTGGCTATTCTCAACTAATGTAGTTCAGACCACCATGGTTCCTGAGCAGTCGAGTCAACAGTTAGATCAGTCTAGAGCTGCCCACCAGCCTTCTACTTCTTATAACTCTTCCTCTAATCCTTCATCTTCACAAGGTGGGGCTGGCAAAAGCCAAGCTCCCATGGAGAAGAAGGAGAAGAAGAAGAGAGAAAAGAAGAAGAAGGAGCCTAAGGCGACTGGGGGAAAGCAAAAGACATCTGACAAGAATCCACACACAGCACAGACCGGGCCTAAATCGCCATGTGTCATATGTAAAGGATACCACTTCCATAGAGATTGTCCCTGTATTCCCCGGATACTAAGGGACTGGTCACCTCGTTTGCACAATTCGGGAGCATCAACCTCTGATAACCATGTTGATTGCGTACCATCAACCAGCGAAAGTGAAGGTTCAAGACAAAGAGGGGGAGTAAGATCCCCCTGCAGACTGTGTGAAGGTGGTCACGCCATCCACCGTTGTCCCTTCTTAGACGAAGCGAAGAGAGTTTTGGAAGATCGTCCGGTTTCACCGGCGATACTTCCTCCTGGATACAAAAAACTCGTGCCGAGTCCTTCGTTGGTTGAAAATACAGCTGGCCTGCTCAAGTGGTCAGCTGAAGCGTGAGTCATTGAAAATGAACCTACTGAATCCAGACCAGACGAAAGTCTAAAGGTCGATACGGCAGTTGACCCGGTTCTTCCTTCAGAGGTTTCATCCTCAAATGACACCGTCACTGAAGATTCATCTTCAAATGACACCCTCACTGAAGAGAATAAGGATGACACCATCCAGATTCTTTTCATCAACATAGATTCTGATGAGCATCAGGGCAATGCGCCCATTCCTTTATCGCAGGAAGGAACATCGTCAGGGTCGTATCCGGCCATGTATTCGGTCCCACCACCAAGCAACCTGGTTGTGTCCTTTGATTGGAACCAACTAGGCAGACCCCGGTTACCAGCCAGTATACCATTCAGAATCATAGTCCAAATCTACAGAATGGTAATGGCTGGAACTATCATTGATGAAGGGGCATCTGTGAGTATCCTTTCCTCTATTGCTTGGAAAGCACTGGGTTCCCTAGAGCTTTTGCCTGAGATAAGAAATCTCTCGGGTTTTGATAAAGGAACCAGTCGACCATTAGGGATCCTCCCCAATGTGCCTATTACATTGAAAGGGAAGACCGTTCAAATGGACGTGATGGTCGTTCAAGGACCCTTGGATTATAACCTACTCCTTGGACGAGACTATATATATTGCATGGGAGCTATAGTCTCCTCACTCTTTAGAGTAATGTGTTTTCCACACGAAGGAAGAATGGTCAAGCTCGTAGACCAACTTTCATTCCCAGGATCACGCATCGCAAATAGTCAAATACCAACCCTCAATGGTCTATTCACCCAAGAAATGTCTCCAACCCCAGTCCTCCTTCCCGATGAGTGTGAGTGAATCGGAAAGATGGGACTGGAACCCAGGGGGCATGCATCCTGGTCTGCTTCGGGCAGAGGAAACCTTGGGTATAAAGTAGAATTTCCGCAGAAGAATATGACTAGTCCGTACCCCGTCCGGAAGAAGGAAGAGGGGTTGTTCTGGAACAGGATTCTTTTGTCAAAGCTATGTGTTTGATGATTTTAGTCATTCACCTTTGTCTAAACAGGTAGGCTAACAAAGAAAGAGATTCTTTTGCGGCAACAAATTGTAACCATCTTTGGGTAAAAGGCAAGCCTCACCCATTAAAACTAATGTTTTAGAGGATAAGTAGGGGCAGCCTCCAAAGAAAGAGATTCCTTTGCTGCAACAAATAGTAACCATCGTTGAGTAACCTAATGATAGACATCTCCAGAAAAAGAGTTTCATTTGCGACAGCAAATAAAACCATTTTTTGGATAACCTGAAAGAGGCAAGCCTCACCCATCAAAACAAATGTTTTGAAGGATAAGTAGGGGCAGCCTTGAAATTGTACCTTATACCTGGGGGCATGCAAACCTTTTGGAGTGTAAGCAAAGAGCGGTCATTGATCGTTTCCTAACTTACATAAAGAAAGGATGAGAGGGAGCAAAGCTTAGTGAAGATGAAGCTCTATAAAAAATAGAGATCTCACAGGAGACATTCTTATCTTATGACTGGTATAATCGAGCAGTTTTAGCATAAAGTTCATGCTCGTTAAAAAATAAACGCAAGATCCGAGCAGTTTTAACGCGGTCTTCATGCTCGTTAAAAAATAAATAAAAGCAGTGAGCAATGTTTCCTCCAGAGTTTAAGCTCATTTTTATCTAAAAAAAGAACCTATCCCGGTAAATAACCTTTGTGATCGTAATTTTATCAGCCATAAAAAGCCTTGGTCGTGTTTGCACCTGTCACCTCCACCGTCATTTGGCTGATCGTTCACCTCCATATGATTGTTTACCCATTTTGAGGAACAGCTGCGAAGACTGATTTCACCTAGCCATCCTTGTGACACTGCCGTGATTAGAAAATTCCAACCTGTACCTGGAATCAGTTGCTATCCATGTTTATCACTCGTTCCTCAAAAGACGAGTCTTCTTTGAGCTCTTTTCATCTGACTCGTAAAATATGAAAAGTTTGCCGAGTTTTGGCCTTCCATCTCGTTAAAGTGACCGGAAGAGCTATCCCTCCTCTAAATTTTAATCTTTTTGGACCTGAGGGATTATTGCACAAAAAGATCGAGCGCTTGTTTTGTTCGGCTCGTTAAAAGTACCGAAAACTCATCCCTTCTGTATTGTTTTATACTTTTTCGGACTTAAGGGATTAGATGACGAAAAAGGAATTTTTGGAGTTAACTTTCTGTACCTTTTCAGACTCTCTAAAATTGAAAAGGACCGAGTTTTCCTTGTCGTTAGACTCGTTAAAATGATTAAATAGCGACAAACTTGTCTTTAGATGAGAACGAGTTTCCCTATTGCTAGGCTCGTTAAAACATAGCGATGGGCTTGCCCGAAGGGCAGGTTATAGAACAAGCATATGTTATCCTCCTCAAGCTTGACAAAAATAAAGAGGTACTGGTCAGAAATGACTGGGGAAAAATTGGGAGAACCTCAAAGCTTTAATGGTAGCAAGTCGCTCTTGAACATGACACTTTGTCCTCCGTATCACATCGGGTTGGGTTGTTTCATTCACCGGTCTCATCACCATGGTCCTCGCCAAACCATCCACATTTGGGGTAATGCTACCGATCCATCACATCAGTGTCGTTATATGTTCAAGAGATGTGTTCAGAAAGAGTCAACCGTGTCCCATCCACTGCCATACATTATCCTTCATCCACCCATGATCGCCACCCTGAATCATATTTCACAGATTGTTTTCACCTCCACTAAAATCATTAACTCCGTTCCGTGTCACTGATGTGGGATTCATTAAGGCCCTCCTTTGACGGATCGCTTCTTGTCGACTTCAGCTCATTATCCAGGAAGTTGATCTAGGAACACCCCCCCAGTACTTTGAAGCTTGCATGCCTCAATGGCAAGTTTCTCACTTCCGGCGACAGGTATACATCAATGACCTTCGACCAGAAGATTTTGCGTGGTGTTCGACGCCAAGTCCTTTATTCACACCACGTGAATTGTACTGCAGTACCTTGAGGGTCATTGTCATTATTGGTGATTCCTCTCGCGCTTGTTAACGGTTTACATTATTGACCGGTAATCAAGCGATGTCTTTCCATGTTCGACTTCAACGTAATTCTCACATGGATCGACTTGTACTTAGAGTAAAGATCGAACGATATTGAAGACCCCGGATCTAGTTTCATCCATCCGGGCTGCGATATATATTCAGGAAATATAAAGACATTTGTTATGTACATCATTGCAACAGATGATCATCCTATTCAAAGGATGATAATTTCAGCAGAGAATTATCAGTCTACCATCAGACGATCGTCTGTTCTATGTACCAAAATGAATTTATAAAGCTGAGCATGGGAATGCCCGCCTCAGCTAGATCATGAAAGCAGAATGAAAAATAATGTATTGTATTGTATTTTATTACAGGGCACCTCTCAGCGATTGAATGAACTTCGGATCCTCCTGATAAAGCATTTCACCCGATAAACGACCTCATACTTTAGGGGGCAACTGTTATAGACATTTTTGTGCCTAACAGCATGAAGCATGAAATGTCAATAATCTGAGGGATCCAAAGTCCCTAAACATGTTGTTCTTACCCTTAGAGGAACAAGGTCAGCAAACCACAGCACTGAAAATCAGTTCTCCACCTGAAAACACTCAAAAACAAGCTATTTCTAGATCATGTCAGCTGCTCCACTGAGCATCTACGCTGAATGTCAACTGCTCCACTCTGTACCTGCGCTGAATGTCAAATCTAATGAAGGCTACCTGCGCTGGGCGAGATTGGCCAAGTGGCACAGTCATTCTGCAAGGTGTCAATTGCCCAGGAAGCTTCCAAACTGACACTTGGGTCAAGGAATTCGCCTTGTGATGAGTAAGAGGGTCTTGATCTCCAAGTGGAAGCAAGAATCTCCAAGTGGACTCAAGAACTGAAGATTAACTGAAGTGGGAGAGGACACTAGTCAGCTTCATGCCAGCCTCAAGCTGACTCATCCTTTCTCCAAATCTCCTATATATAGAGCTCTCTCATGAGGTCTAGAGAGGCTGGAATTTTGTGCAAGTAAGGAAGTGCTGTTGGTTTGTGTATAGAACTATTGGGTGATTGCTTTGAAGGAGGTGAAGAGGAGATTTCTTTCTGCTGGGAGGTGTTGCTGGATTGGGCCTCTTATGGTTGTAACACTCTCAGAACTTTACTTCTTCCATTAATAAAGCATTTGAGGTTCTTCTATATGCATGTGTCTCTATGGCGAATTGATGCTTGTATATTTGATTTATTCTAATCCTTGAATCAGTTATGGATGTATGCTTCTTGTAGTTTCCCTTTCTTATGCTTTTGCAGGATCTTTGTGTAGCTGGGCCAGTTAAAGAGCAAGGAGCTGGGAGCAAGCAGCAAAGAGGGAAGATTGGATCAATCATTAGCGGAAGATAACGGTTAGTGGATCTCTTTCTCCTCTCTCTTACATCTCATAAAGAAGTAATCTTAGATAGCTTTGCATTCGGTTGTTACTGAGGTACTATCACCCTTAGAGTGGGATAGGGTCATTCCGTATTGGATACTTTTCCCAACAACAGCTAATGTCGTACTCGGATCCACGTGGTCCTCCTCCCTATCTACTTCCCTGGTCTGCTACCCTGTCGACATCTCCTGGCCTTCCTCGGCCTCTCTGGTTGGCGCGGTTGTGGTCTCTGTCATCTGTGTTGCTGCTGCTGCATCAGCTGCCTTCTGTTGTGTGGCTGCTTCCTATTCCCCACACTTCCTCAAAGCTAGTTGTGTGAGGCACAACTTGGTGTCCTTTTCTCGTTGCTGAGCTGTGATCTTCTCCATTTCCACCAAGTCTGGGGCGCGCCACTCTAGAGGCCATGACTCCATCACGGTGAAGATCGCATCATCCATTGTAATGAATGGAAGCTTCACCCATTTTCATGCTAGATCCTTGCGCGCCTGGATATACAAGTTATGCATATCCACATTGAATTTTGTCGCGCCTTGCAAGCTATTAAGAATTGTAGGGGACAAGAGCGGTCTGTGGTTGATCTAGGTTTGGATGCTCACCTCCATGAACACCCAGAACACGTCTATCTCGCAAATCCTGTTCACATATTTTGTAGCCTAGAGCGAGGTGCACCTCGTAGCTTTGTCCAGGTCACCCTCAATATTGGGAAACTGGCTGTCTGTCAGCAGTTCCCCTACAACCAATAGGATGGATAAGAGCAACCATGCATAGTGGAAGGTCTTACCCTGCTCCTGCGCCTCCCTAGAGTTCATAAAAAATTCTTCACATAGGAACTGCGCCCAGTTGAAATGGACCCCCTCTGCGCATTGCTCTGTCAACGCAATCACTGACTCTAGTACTTCGTCGGCATGACATTTCCTCATTAGCTTGCCAGCTAGCAGCTGGGTGGCTACGCGCACCCATTGGTCTTTAATACTGGCTATTGCATACCCCCGCTTTCTCTTTTATAGTTTATACTTGGCCTTCATAGATTCTGCGAGGACCAAGTCACTTCTTTTTCTTGCTATGGCAACGGGGTCGTTTCCTTTGAATGGAAGTCGATAAATTCAGTGAATTAGATCGGACGTGATGGGAATTGGCTCCTCTTGCCAGAGATACCCATCATGCACCAGACATAGTAGCTACCTGATGACAAAAATTTTGATGGGCGTGCGGTAGTAGTGGGGTATCCATCGCAGATGGAGTAACCCAGCCTTCTCTATGCCACGCAACCATTTATGCTTTATTAACTTCTCTGCAGCCAACTATGGGAACTTCTCACTATCCATGAGGTCCCAATCTTTGAACTTCATAGTCGATACTTGTCCCAATGGCGGACCTTCAAACCTTATATCATTAGGGAGGAGCGGAGTCTGGGGCACACTCTTCGTGGCCTCCAGGTCCTTAGTACCTTGGCTTTCCCCTTCCACGGGGGGATGTAAGGAGGTAACTTTGTCAAGGAATGCTTTTGGGAGACATCGTCCACCTCATCGTCTTGTGCCTCAATTTGGGCAATCAGGGCCTACAAGTCTTCCTCCTCCTCCGCTATTTCAATGGTGATGACCTTTCCCTTCTCTGCCATTGACAATTTGCCAAACCGTGGGTTTCTTGGGGATACCCGGACTGGCCCCATCGTTTTCTTATCTTTTTGTGGTCGTGGCATGCATGGTGATTTTGGAACTTCTTGCACAGTTGCCGCCTCTCCAGGCTCCTCATGGGCCATACGGGGCTCTGTGGTAACTTAGGCGAATTTCACTCTTGTTCTAGCAGCTGTCATTGTGTCTACACTTGAGGATGGTAAGAGTACACGGTGCTCAATGCTCTGTACTTGCTCAATTCTCAAGCAACCAAGTGTTTCCTTGGAGCTGGCCCTGGGGGTTTTATAGCATCCTTTGAATTTCAATTCGACCCTTGCCCCCACTTCTGCATCATTAATTCCTTCTTGGCGGTAGATCGTCCCAAATCTCGTTCTTAATTCATGTCTTAATTGTCCGTCACGTGCTCCCTTTTGTCTTAAATTTGACCTCTTGTCATGAACAGTGACACCAACGGTCATCTCCCAGCCTACCCATGTAGCAACGTAGCCGCTTATCCGCAGTTGCGACCCCTGTGACGTCCTGGTCCTAGGCGCAACCTTCGTCTCGCGCATCTCCCATACAGACTCTTTTATATTCTCGCGTTCTCTTTCAACTGCTTGGAGCGTTGAGACTGTGCTTCCTACGGATAGTTAGGTGGTCGCACCACTGGTGTGAGGCTTCAACTTACCTGCCAGCCTGGGCCGCGGGCACCCCTCAATCACCCTCGCATCTGTCAGTGCATTACATTCTTCCTCGTATGGTGCACTCACCTGATTACTTTATCTAGTAAGGTGCGGTCGTAGCCATGGTAGCAGGGTCACAAATTATTCTAATGAAGTAGTATCGCTGGCCATACCTTGCCCCATCGTTCTTAGTTTCTCAGCACAACATGCTTGCTTGACTTCGGTTTCCAATTTGTTGATTTTTTCGTCCAACATCATGCTTTTATTTCTCAACCATACCCAATCTTCTTTGAGTTCGTGAAGTTTCAATTTCCCTCGCTAAATGGCTTCCTGCAACTACATAATTCGTTTACCCGGGTCCTCACGTGCTGTCCCAACTCTGGGAGCTGTTGTATGGGGATTATTTTCTACTCTTATGGTTTCATCTCTTCTCATCAGTGTTGGGGTCCGCGTTCCGGTTTTTGCTTATGGCCCTATAGGCCCATTGAACTGCTAGTACGTGCAGGTCCCAGTTAGTTCGTCTCACCTGGTCAACTCTGTTCATGATTCTGCATAGCTTTTTGACTACTCCTACGTGGAATATTTGTGGTGTGTGTTGCTTTTCCTGCTGCCACATCTGGTTCTAATTTTCAATCCTTAGTCTGGGATGTGCTTGCTCAGCACACGTCTGTACCCATCGACACAGGTGGGCACGCAAGCTACTTCGTCCTGGCTGCCCGGCTCTTGTTCGATGCTGGGGGCTTCCCAACCGCAAGCACATCCGCCTTCTACATTCACACCAGTTTACAATGGTCTCCTGATGTGTACTCCACCATTGTGTAGGGGTTGCGCACAGCGCCCATTCCAGCGCACCATACCGCTACTGTTCCAATACCGCACTTTCAAATTTGTCCATGAATTCATCCACCACTATTACTCCATCATATGTTGGTATTTCCCTTGCCTCTGTTGTCATGTAATGGAGTGATGTAATCATCATGTTGCAATTCAGCGTTGTCACTTTGTGCAACTGGTTCTTCCAACGTTAGCACCACACTTCATTAGCTTACAAGCCTTGGTTGATAATTTATGCAAGCAATTTAGGACACTAAATTGACTAAAAGTTTTGGCGTCGTTTCCGTGGAAGTGTAATTAGGTAACCTCAACTCTTACATCTAAAAAATGATAGGCATAGAGAAAGAGACTCTAGGGGTAGATTCATAGCTAGAGACAGGAGTTTAATTCCTAAAACACCACTTACTCCACCAAGACTAAGAAGAGATACACCTCCATTTCAAACTCATATTCCAAATTTCACTAGACATAGACTTCGTGAAGTTCTAAGGTCAAAAATCCAATTAAGATGATCTCCTACTTCATCTATTGAGGCAGTATTAGAGGAAGAAAATCTTGGATCTCCAACAGAAGGAGTAGCCTTTTTCACCTCTACAGGGGAACATATTTTAGCTAAACAATTAGAAATTCCTAGAGGAGAGGGAGAAGTAGAACCTTTCTTCCACACACCATTGATAGAGGAACCAGAGGAAGAGCAGTTAACCTTGCAGGTTGAATCTTATATTAACCCTAAAGAATCTATAATGGCACGAAGAGAAGGAGAAGGAGAGGGAGTTCTGAATGGAGAATTTACACTATTTGGAGGAGGAAGAGGTAGACGAAATAATGTAGAAGGTAGAGGAAATAGGGAAGTTGATAATTCTTTTGGATTCCCTATAGTTGATGAAGAAACATATGTCACAATGAAAAATATCTCACCTTCTGTCCTCCCAAATTCTCATGGATTAAAAAGTGAAGATCCTGAAACCTTTTTATTTCAATTTGAAGTCTTGTGCAGAACTTATGATTATTTACAAGACTCTTAAAAAATCAAATTGTTTCCTTCAACATTGAAATGAGTTGCTTTAAAATGGTTCATGGGATTGGTCACTCAGTCTATTAGAACATGGAATGACATGAAGAAAGCATTTTTGGACAGGTATTTGGATTATTGCATGCCTATCAATCACAAATATGAAGTGCTTAAAATGATGCAAAGAGAGGATGAAAATTTAAAGGATTTAATTGAAAGATTCAACTATAACTTAAAAAGAGCAAAAATGGATAACTTGGATCAAGATACTTTCAAAGTTCTTTTATTAAAATCCATTAGAGATAAGTGGATAGACATCCTTAACATGATGGGGAAGGGAGATATCTCTCAACTCCCATTAAGTGACATTAAATAATTATGTGTTCATCTCTCAAGAGGAAAATCCAAAACTAGGAAAGGTCCAAGAGATCCCTCTCTTGTTAGAGTGAATAAATCTGCAACTGGATCAGTGAGTAGGGCAGAAATTGGAAACATGCTTGATGAATTTAAAATAGATATTCTAAGGATCCTTAGTGAACAGATAAACACACTTAAGTTACAAAACAAGAAGGAAGCCTAGACTGATGCTTTATCTATTTTTTGTCCCAAATGCAGAAAGAAGCATGCTTTAAGAGAATGCCCTTTGGATGCAAAAATCATAGAGACTTGTGTGATTTGTTCAGAAAACCATGAGGCCAAGAGTTGTCCTTCAATTCTTGGTCTTAAGGCTATTTTTCAAGACGAAACAATTTTCAAATCCAAAAAAAATCTCTTTGATTTGTCTCTAGAAGACCTTGGCAGGGGCCACAAAACTAGGGTTTTAACAACCAAATGTATATTCAATCCCCACCAAATTGGAATTCTTGGCAGCAACCTTGGCCTCAATCTCAATCTCAAACTTGGGCTCAAGGAGTTCTAAATACCTATCGAAGATTCTCTCAATACTATCAATATCCCCAATCATAACCAAACGATCCTCCCCAAAAAACTCCTCAACAAAATCAACAGCCCCAACTTCAAAACCAAAATCCTCACCTTTCAATACCATTCCCACAAAGACCAAATCAGTTACATGCCCAACCATTACCAAACCCCAACAATAAAGATCCTTAGAATACCTATATTGTGGAAGGATAGCAATTTCCAACTTATATGATCACTCCTCTAGATATCAATGATGTCCAACTCAGATCTGGTAGGATATTAGAAAAGAAAAATCCTTTTGTAGTTATTCAAGAATAAGACAATTCTGAGGAAGATTCTCTACAACCAAATAAAAGTTTTGAGGGAACATCTCTTCAAAACCACAATATTGAAAATGAAAAATAGAAAGAACCAATAAACTCAACTCTTATCATAGAGAAACCACCAATATCTACTTCTACACCTCCTTTTCTTGAAAGATTACAAGTTGATAGAGGGGTAAAAAAGCATATTATGTTGCCTGATTATGATTTTCTAGACGAATTGAAAAATGTCTATATAAAAATCGCTTTGTTATAAGCCATTAAGGAGATTCCAATTCTAGATAAAACAATAAAGGAGTTAAGCATGAAGAAACGAGGAACAAAAAAAAAAAGAAATAAAAAGAATTCAGTTGGCAGGAAAAATAACAAACATAATCATGGGAAAATTTTCCATACAAAAATACGTAGATCCAGGAAGTCCAGTTGTAAAAGCACATATCAATGGAGTTGAAATTGGTTTAGGATCAACAATAAACATCATGAGCAAACAAACCATGGAACATCTCAAGCTTCCTAATCTTCTTTATACACCTACATTACTGCAATTGGCAGATAGATCTGTAATCAAACTAGATGGTGTGTTAGAAGATATTTCAGTGTCCTTAGACTCTTGGGAGTACCCTGTTGATTTTATGATCTTAACACCTAAGAACAATCTAGAAGGATATCCACTTATATTAGGAAGACCTTGGCTAGCTACAGTTGATGCTTTCATTAGCTGCAGATCTGGTGATATGTATATCTTTGATGGTAACTCAACTAATAAATTCACTCTATATCCTCCAGCAACAACAATCACAAAGATAGATGACAAAGAATGGATTGATGATAAAAATGATATTCAATCTCTCTTTACTATTTCAACCATTAGTGAAGATAGTCAAATCATAAATAAAATAGAAAATTTTGAATCATCTCTAGAATATGAACATGATCAATTTTAAGAAAATTCCAACATTGAATATTTTTCATCTAGGAAGATGTCTCTTTATTCTATGGAAGAATTTGGTAGCTCTAGAATTGAAATCTTTCTAGGGAAAACATTGAAGATAAAAAATAATTTGGAAAAATTACAACAGGAAAAGCTAATCAAAACATTACAATAATATTCTTCTCCATATGCATGGGAATATATTGACATGAAAGGAATTAGTCCTAAGACTTGTATACATCACATATACATTGAGGAAAATTGTAAACCTATCAGAAAACCTCAAAGAAGGATGAATCCAAATCTTAGGGAAATTGTGAAAGAGGAGTTGCAAAAATTGTTTAATGTAAACTTCATTCACCCAATTTTAGACAGCCAGTGGGTTTTTCCTCTAGTGATTTTACCTAAAAAGAATGGTAAATTGAGGGTATGTATTGATTATCGAAAATTGAATAAAGCTACCCTAAAAGATCATTTTCCTTTGCCCTTTTATAGATGAAGTGTTAGATACATTAGCAGGTAAGAAGGATTTCTCATTTTTGGATAGTTTTAGTGGTTACAATCAAATTCAAGTAGCACCTGAAGATCAAGATAAACCACATTCGCCTGTCCATGGGTAACTTATGCCTACCGAGTACTTCCTTTTGGATTGTGCAATGCACCTGCAACATTCTAAAGAGAAATACTAGGAATTTTTTCTGATCTAATACATGATTATGTAGAGGTGTATATGGATGACTTTACAGTTTATGGAAATACATTTGAAGAATCTTTAGAAAATTTGGAAAAAGTTCTTAAAATATGTAAGGAAGAAAATCTTTCACTAAACCATGAAAAATGTTTTATGATGTTTACAGAAGGGATTGTTTTAGGACATCACATTTCAGGACATGGAATTAAATTTGATAAATCTAAAGCTGAAGTCATCTCTAAACTATCAATTCCAAGCTGTCAAAAGGATGTTAGAAGTTTTCTAGGATTCACAGGATACTGTAGAAGGTTTATAGAAAATTTCACTAAACTAGCATCCCCACTCTTCGAATTACTCACCAAAGATTGTGAATTCAATTGGAATCCTGATTGCCAGTTGGCATTTGAGACTTTAAAAGCAAATTTTTTTGAAGCACCCATCTTAAAAGGTCAAAATTGGAAACTACCTTTTCATATTTCAATAGATGCTTCAGATATAGCTTTGAGAGTTGTATTAGGACAAAAATATTTGATCCCCTATGCCATCTATTACACAAGCAAGAATTTGACTCCCACTGAGTTAAATTACACTGTAACTGAAAAGGAATTCTTAGTTGTTGTTCATTCTATCAACAAGTTCAAACATTACATAATAGGCTATGAAACCTTTGTTCATACAGATCACTCTGCAATTAAGTACTTAATGAATAAACCTATTACTAATGGTAGAGTTACAAGATGGTTATTCCTCCTTCAATAATTCAACATCACTGTCCTAGATAGACCTGGAAAACAAAACACAATTGTTAATTTCTTGTCTAGAATTCAAAATATCAAAGATGACACTCCAGTTGAAGATAAATTTCCCGATGAATATATTTTTGCAGTAACTACTCAGACCCCTTGGTTTACAGATATTGCCAATTACTTAGTCACAAGAAAATTACCTTCACATTTGTTTCGTAAGGAGAAAAAAAAAATCATTCAAACAAGTGCAAGATACTCATGGATTACTAATGAATTGTATAAAACAGGTCCAGATCTCATGATCCGAATGTGTTCAAGAAGA
This sequence comes from Pinus tabuliformis, assembly GCA_031772625.1. Taxonomy (NCBI): domain Eukaryota; kingdom Viridiplantae; phylum Streptophyta; class Pinopsida; order Pinales; family Pinaceae; genus Pinus; species Pinus tabuliformis. Next base: position 723,445,305 of record CM062814.1, read on the forward strand.
TGAAATGCCTAAAATCCTTAAGGCATGTCATGATGAACCTTGTGGTGGGCACTTTGCTGACAAGAGGACAACCTATAAAATCCTTCATTTATGATATTATTGGCCCTCCATCTTCAGATATGCCAAATAATATGTCAAAAGGTGTTACAGATACCAAAGGGTAGGAAAACCTGCTCATTCAGATGAAATGCCACTACAAACTCAAGTACTCATTGAATCTTTTGAAAAATGGGCCTTGGATTTTGTTGGACCAATTAATCCTCCATCTAAACAAAAGAAGCATATTTTGGTATGCACTGATTATGCTACTAAATGGGTAGAGGCTAAAGAATTACCTTTTGCTAATGAAAAATCTGTAGTTAATTTTCTTTTTGAGGACATTTTCACTCATTTTGGTGTTCCAAGAGAAATTGTGACAGACCAGGGATTTCAATTTACATCTAAAATGCTGGAAAGACTTGTGGAAGATTACAAGATCAAACAAAGAAAGTCTACTCCTTATCATCCACAAGAAAATAGTCAAGTTGAATCTAAAAATAAGGTGATTGAAGGAATTCTCACTAAGATTGTACATCTACATAGAAGAGATTGGGTAGAAAGGCTTCTTGAAGCCTTATGGGCCTATAGAACTACATGGAGGAACACAACAGGACATACTCCCTATGAGCTTGTTTATGGGAAGCAAGTCATGTTCCCTATAGAGTTTCAAATCAGAACCTTCAAGATGGTAGTCTAATTGGGACTGGATTTATTAGAAGCACAAAAACATAGATTGGAGCAACTCAATGAGCTTGATCAAATCAAGGAAGAGTTAGTTCAAAGAACCAGTTTAGTCCAACAGCAAAGGGATAAATGGCATGATAATTATATCAAGAGAAGGAGTTTCAAGCAGCGGATTGGGCACTTTTGTTCGATTCAAAATTCAAATATTTTCAAGGATAGTTTTAAACACATTGGCTTGGGCCATATGAGATTGGAGAAGTCTTTAATAATGGAGCTGTGAAAATAAGGACAATAGATGAAAGAAACATACCTCTTCTTATGAATGGTCATTGATTGAAGATATATCATTAACCAATTTCCAGAGAGGATTTTATCAAGATTTTCCAAGATAACATTGAAATGAAGTTGGTGAAGAAGAATTCTTCTTCTCCACTAACTCAGCTTTTATTTTTCCTATATATATATATATATAGATATATCATAAAAAAAAAAACATAAAAAATAATAATAATAAAATATATAAGTATGAAAACCAATCATTAATTGGCATACTTATACAGAAAATACAGGGTGAAAATCAGAGATTTCTGACATCCTATATTTTCCATTTCCTTTTTGTAATAAGTAGTGACATAAAGCTACATTCATTTGCAGTTCATAATCTGAAAATTCATTTTATTTTACAATATCATTCCATCTCACCCCATTTTCATTTTATTTTATAGTTTCATTCCATCTCACTCCACTTTAATTCCATTTTACTATCATATTCCATTTCCATTTCATTTCACATTCATGTTCCATAGCCATACTTCATTTTTATCATGTTCCATAGCTGATTCCATTCTGCAGCTAATTTGATTCTGCATCCATATCTCATTCAGCAGCTTTGGCATAATTATACAGCTTACAAACAAATGATGATTGCAGGAAATTGAAGAATCTTGTTCTGAAGACCAATATCCTAAAAGGGTACCTAAGGATCAACACCAAGGAAAACAACAAATGAAAAGGTCTAGTTCTAAAAGGTAAAGTGCAAAAATTTATTTTAAATAGAAAGATTAAAACATAAAGTATATATAATATGGATATTCATGTGTCTCCTTGACAAATCATCATTTGATTTGATTGCAATCTCCATCATACTACATATCCGCCACATCCTCCATATTTTGTCACATAACGGTCCATAATTAACTCCCTCGTTGATTACTAATGGTCATGAATATGACATGACATACTTGTATACATATCTCCAAAACCCCTACCATCTATTCACTTCATGCAAACCCGCAATTCCTTTCACCATATTCGCAGCCAATTCATTTCGTAAACCAGGAAGGGTAATTTTGAAGGTTGAGAACTCTGCGTAGTAGAAGGCATGGGGCTAATTGTCATATCAGAACCAGTAGGAGAAAAATACATGCAAGGATACCCAGAGCTCAAAGAAATGTTGCAGAAAGCTAGAAGGCTTAAATTCATCGAGAAATTTGATGGTTTTCATAAGGAGAGTACAAAATCTTTTGCTCGATCTTTTGATGGCACAGAGGTAGAAATTGGAGATATCAAGTTTGTAGTGATTGAGTCATTCATTACCAAGGCCACAGAACTTCCAAGGCATGGTGAAAGATGGTTCAAGAACAAGGAGTTCCACAATGAATAATGGAAAGTAATACTCAAAAACCCAGGCATGGATGTCTCTTTTTTTAGAAAAGGCATTCCCATTTCAGCTCTTAAAATTAAGTGGAGGAACATGCTCTTGGTATTAAAGAAATTTATCACTTGTGAGGGGAGTTTTGGTTGCATGTATGTCTACCATATCCATTTACCAATTAATTTCTTAGAAAATGGAGAAATCAATCTTCCTTTCTTCCTGCTAAATAGTTTAGGAAGGATGGCCTCAAATGTGCAAAAGAGAATACAGTTCATAGATACAACCTTGTATCACCATGGGCTGATAAAGATATTGATTGAGTTCATTTAAAAAGCATAGGAGATACCTGGGAGAATTTTCTTATTAGAAACCATTTCAAAGAAGCACCAGAGTCACCTAAAGAAGATAATGTCAGAATAAATAGAAGAAAGAAGACCGGTATAGCTATTGAAAACAGACCTGAGTCTTCATTGCAGAAAGATGATGAAAATTTAATCTCTGAATAACTGACAGAAATCAGGAAGAAAATCAAGGCAAGAGGGAAGATAAGAAAGGAGAAAAAGGTCACAAATGAGGAGAATGTAAGTCCTCCACAACTTAGAAGAAGCTCTAGACTCTGACGTTTGGTAAAGAAAACATCATCAAAAGCTACATAGTTTATAAATTTAGACGACAAAACCCCAAAACCATGTCATGTTAACATCTCTTCTGCACACAATCCTTAAAATTCTCTTGTTCATCATTTTGAAGGTAGCCCAAGCAGAAGATCTCCAGGCATAGACCCAGTGCAACAATAAATATATGACTATATAGAATCACTGGAGAAGAGAAGTACCTCAATGAACCCAAAATATTCTATCAATCCACAAGAACCTCTAATTGATGCTCTCAAATAGGAAATTTATGAATTAGAGATATTGAATAGACATATCAAACAGGAGAATTAGACCTTGAAGGAACAAAACAAATTGGACAAGGCAATTCATGATAATACCATTCTGCATCTAGCATTGTGGTATAAGGAAAACATGAAATTGAAAAGAAAGAATAAGATTTTGAATAGAACAGTCATTAACCTTAAGTACAAGCTTCATATGAGAAAGCCCAGAATGACAGTCACTTCAAAGAAGAAGAAAACAAAGAAATTGGATGTACTAACAGAGGTGTTTGAGAAAATGCATTAGGGAGGAAGAACTCACATTTTTGGCAAATTGCATGAGGAAATGTAATGATTTTGCAGTGGGGGTATGTTGAACCTCAAAATTACCCTCTCCTTGACATTCTTTTCTCACCCTTTTCCCTTAATTTCTCATAAGATTACATACCCAATCAATGATAAATGCTAGGTTTTGTCTTAAGGAAAGCATTAAAATTATCACCATATTATATTTTCATGTTCTTGCTATTTGAATAGATTTTTTCAAATTACCTATAGAACACAACCTATTCTGCAGCTAACTATGGATTCCATAGCTACTCTCATGGTTTGGCAAGTTCCAGGTGTCAAATGAAGAATTGGGCCACATGGGCATTTCTAGAATCATCTTCACATGAATTCTATCCTATTCACTTGGTCCAAATTGACGAAAAAGAAATCCTAAGGTCATGGTCAAAGATGGAGTCAAAATACATTATCCGGAAGCAGTAGGACTTTTGATTTTCTCTTTCGTAGCTAATCTAGAGTCTAACAATTCTATTGCAAATTTAATTCGAATTAGCCACCTGTAGATGATCAAAAGTTTAAACAGTCCTATTGCAATTCGAATTAGCCATCTGTAGCAAGTTTTTCTCATAAGTAGTCATGTTAGATTTAATTCGAATTAGCCACCTGTAGCAAGTTTATCTCATAAACAGTTATGTTATTTTCCTATAAATATCAGTTGCATGGAACCGAGAAGTAGTCAGAAGTTAGAAGAAATTACGTTAAGTTTAGGCTTTTTGTTGATACCCTGTATTCAGACTTCATTTTTTTAATACAAACTTTGTGTTGCCAATGATCGTTTAAAGTGCATCATTAACTAGCTAGCATTCCAGCCATGTTAGTTGCAGAGGGTCCCTGCACTGAAGCAGGTTTTTCATTTGTTGCTTTTTGTTCAATTTCCATTACTCTGTTTTTAGAAAATCTGTTTTATAAATTAGTATGATGTTTCATTTCAGTTTTTAATGAATAGCATAATGATGATGAATCACAACTATGCAACCTTATTCTTATAATATTTTTCATGGAGAAAAATAAGTCTATTTCCAAAACTGAATTAAGATTGAAGTAATAAGAATACACAGTTGCTTAGTTTTCTTTGTTATGAAACCAACTCAAAAAAAGATAGAAAAGAAAGATCAATGCCTTAGAAATAAGCCTCTTCAAGGGGGAAACCTCCTTTACATTACACAAATGAACAATTCTTGGATGCTACAAATGACAAGACCTCCTTTCCATATATAGGAGTCTAAGGGGTCATAATACAACCAGAACCGACATAACAATAATAATGTAAGGGCACAATAATAACAATTGTGGGCTTCTATGGGGTACAATAATAACAATATGGGGACAGCATGGGCACAAAAATATAATAATGGGGTTGTACTAATAACAATAAGGGGTTACACTAGTAGTATAGGGACCTAACATGCCCCTCTCTTTCAAAAAGTGTTGTCATCAATGCTTGGGTAGTTATTTATGCTTCCGCATAAAATTCTTGTCATCCCATGTGGAATCTTCAGGGGGTAAGTTCTTCCACTTGATGAGATACTATGAAATTGATTGATTTCGTAGGTGTCAGGTTCTTGCTTCTATGACTGCTTCAAGTTCCAATATAATTTTTCCTTCCTCGTCAAGTTATGGCAATATTTCTTGAACTGGGATCTTATGCAACTTGTGAATGAGTGGCCACACTTCTTTGTATGGATTGCAGCGCTGACTGATATGACAAATCGTGAGACTATGGAGGAGCACCTCGTGCAGCTGCTGGAATTAGAAGAAGATGGGTTTTTAACAAGATTTCACCAGCAAGTGCAGAAAGAGTGCAAGAAGGCATAGCATGATCAACACATTAAGCTTCACACATTTCAGGTGAACGATTTGGTCCTACTTTATGATATAAAATTCACGAAGTTCCCTGGAAGTTTCAAATGCATTGGCTGGGACCCTATGTAGTCAAGGAAATTATAGATGGTGGCGCAGTTCAGCTTGCGAAGCTGAATGGGGAACTATTTCTGGGAAGAGTCAATGGAAGTTAATTAAAGTTGTATAAAGGGGATCCTACCCCTGTGCAATGACTATATGATGGCAGGATAGTCTTAGTACTCCAGGCAACTACAAGGAAGTACGGAACTATAAAATACACTACCCAAGAAGTGGAAAAATGAAGTAAAGTATTTGCGCGATGGAAGAAAGAAGTGCACCAGGAGGAGCTGCGCCAAGAGGGTTGTGCCATGGAGGTTGGGGCCATGCAGTAGGGTCACAAAATAGCCATTGGATGCACTATAGATGATTGGATGAAAAAAATTCTGTTAGAAGGACTGGATATGCTGCATTTATGGTGCAAATATTTGGAAATCTACCACCAAAGATGCATTTATGATAGAAATTTGGAGGGAATGGTTGGATTTGAATTTGAAATCACCTATAAATCTAGCATGTTGCCCTGCATTAGAACACTTTTCTCTCTGAAAATCACTTGTGAGATTTCGTGCCTTAAGTCTATGAACCGGTCCGATTGGGAAGATCTTTTCTTACATTCAAGGTTAGCTAACATGCCTGAAGCATTTCATGAGGCTTTCTTGGAGAGAATGATGGCCACTAACCCTGCAGAGGTCACTAGTTCTAAATCCGTTGCCTCTGAAGTCGTAGCCCCTGAAGTCACACAATCATTGGAAGAAACACCCTCTGTACCTATGACGCCAAGGTCACTTAGGACTAAGCCATCTACTACCGAGAAGAAACAAAATAAAATGTAGCAATTTCTTGTTTGCCAATCTCCAAGGAAAAACCCCCAAGAGATCTGCTAAAAGGGGAAAATGGATAAGTCCAAGCAACCACATGAACCCCTGGATCTTGATTAAGAAGAGCTTCGTAGAGGAATTGAGGAGATGGAAGCTGAAGAGGGTGAGCATATGACTCAGGTCCCAAAGTATATCCCACCATGACAAGGCGAACAGAAGGTCCCAAAATATCCAGATACCAACAAGTATATGGTTTCTGCATCACTGTTACCGAAGAAGGTAGTATTTGAAGGTGTGCTCTTAGGGCACATTCCTGCACTTAAAATGTAAGATTGAGATCTGGTGGATCATGAGAAATTCCTCTAAATGGTGCCGAATAAGTATTTGGTGAAGATATACTACAAGGAGACTAGAGTAATGCGCTAGAGCCAATGAAAGGGGTTGCGGGAGTTGAAAAAGTAGGATTGTTGAATATGTTTTACGTGTCGCATTTTGGGAGAAAAGCCATCAACATGGTCTGTGTGCAACAATTTCTCACGTTGGTTCATGATGGGTGTCTCTAGTTAGGAGAACCCATCCCCATTATAGATATGCTAATCCACCGCAACACAATGTTTCCATACAAAAGGGTGGATACAGTTGAGGAGTTTGGAGTAAAGACCAAGGAAAAGCAACTCGCAAACAAAATGAAGAGTGAGTTCGACTTAGTAAAGAAGTCGCATAGATATTCCATCCACTCTATCATAAACAACGCTGCACAGTTTTCCATGCATATTTTGGCTTGTAAGGTCATGAGGAAGTGTCACATGGACAAGGTTCCAGTGCTAATAATTTTTCTTGTGGCCCAATGTGCTAAGGGAGTATAGTACAATAGGGCACAATACCTGTGTAAAGATTTGTTTCTCAATTTTCGCAAAGCACGGGATGATGGCAAGGCATTCCATTATGCCTCGCTACTATTGTTGATTGCCCTAGTCATGTGGAGGCTGCCAAAAGACAATCACTTTCCTCCACCGGATGCTGAATTACTAGAATCTTCAAAGTTCACTTTGCTATGGGCGACAAAGGACCCTATGAGGGTCATGGAGATGGTGATGTTCTGGGTATTAGTTGAGATGGATCTCTACATGGTAATCAACGAGAGGTCGAGGTTATCACTGACCCTCTTTGAGCAATTGGAAGCTTATCCAAAATTCAAGACAACCTTTCAAAATATGTCTATCTGCGTGAGGAAGGATCTGAAGAAGACATGGTACACATTTCTGTACCTAGTGACTAGGCTGATGCATAGAAGATTGTGGGGAAATGGCCAGGAGAGTGGCTACAACCATCAGATCTCAGTGTGGGTACGAGCAAGGCTGGAGAAATTTCCTCTGCACAGGCCACAACAACACAGAAGTAGAAGGAGGCTGAGTAGGCCGCATCATGAGAGAAAGTTTAGTGGAAGAAGAAACAAGCTGCTACTAAGGCAGTCATTGAGAAAGACCGGGTGGCTAAGGAGACTACTATCAATGTTGAGGATTCTGCTTCTCATCACTTTGAGGAAAAATGGGAGACTGATGTTGAAGGAGGTTGGGGCGAGGAGTAGAGCACTCCCTTTAAACTATAGAAGTGTACCAAGGAAACAACTTCTGGGTGTAGAAAGAAGTAGAAATTCGACAAGCACACATACATTGATCCAATGGTCCTCACTAAGGGTGACTTGGATGAAATTGGAGACAAGGTCTACAACACCACAACAGAACTGTGGATGCAGTTAGAACAAGAGTACGTGTAGGCACTAGGGAATGTGCAAAAGGATCTCTGTGACCTGTAGATTTAGACGGGACAGCTACAAGCGAGCGTTGGTCAGGCGAATGGGATTCAAGCGAGCCTGCAGCAAGTGAGTGCGATTGTGTTAGATACTGATCAGACTCTAGACCTCAGAGTCATTCCACTACCATAAACATCGCTACGCATGCAGTCATAGGAAGGAAACACTCAGTTCGCATAGATCAAGGGTGTGGGTGTCAACCGCGCGATGCTACCTACCTAGACCCTCCATGAATTACATCAGGGAGTATCTGACTAGCTCAGGATCAGGGAGCAGCACACGTTGCTAGTAATCAATGAATTGAAGACCAAAAATGAACAAATATTCACAGAAAAGGTGTAGGCGCTAAAAGAAAATGAATACCTAGCCATGCGCAGCGAAACTTTAGAGGTAGCCGTTTCACAGGAGTGTAATTCATTGCCAGAACTCAACATTCCCGAAGATGCAGCCTCAACAATAAATATTCAGAAGCTGGTTAGAGCAATCTGGGATCAAAGGGGGAAATTGGCCGAGTCCGATTTGAGTTACAGATGTAGATCTTCGAATTACAGTTAAAGTTCATCCAACCACTCCCTCAAAAGTCTGGGAGCAGGGAAAAGCAACCATCAAAGAGGGAATATCCACTTTAGATGTAGCAGTCAAGGACTACACAAATATCTTTGAGCAGGCAATTGAACTATGGATGTCTCTGCAGGAGGACCCAACTATGTAGAAAATTGTTATAGATATCAAGGAGAAGTAGCAGCAATTTGACGAACTCAGGGGGACTACGCGCACTTTAGTACCAGTCTATCACTTCGCTCAATTGACTAAAGGAAACCAATTGCAAACACATATTGAGGAGCTACAAATAAAAGAGGGCATATTGAAGGCCAGGACATAGCCATGGATAGAGGAAGCTAGCCAGCTCACTTTGTCAGTTTAGGAAAAATTGAAGACCATCCAGCAGACACAAAGGACGATGGGCCTTGTGGTGGAAGGCCCTACTATAGAGATGTTGGTCGAAGAAGTACAACAGGCCGTGCTGCATGGTACTACTGATTTGTAGGTACTAAAGGTGGAGTTCCGCAAGCTCTAGGAAAATATTTCTACACCAGGCAAGTGACTCAAGGGAAAGTCACCCAATTTTTGTTGGGGGCCTATTGGGATAGGGTCCGTGCGGTCATTTTGGTTATGTAATGTCTTTTTGAAATAATATAAATTCTCCACGAAATGTGGAAGCGTAGCGTGAAGCTAATACGATTCAAGGGGGATATAGCCCTTTAGGTGGGTAGGTGATAGGAGGTTTTTGAGACCCTCCAATGGTCCGTGCACCATGGTATTGTAAGAAAAATTCTATATATAGATGAGTCATAGTGAGTCTAAAGAGGTAACATTTTTAGAAGAATCATTGTAAGTGCAAGGTGCTAAGATAGGAAGGTTTTTTTTCTTATACTGAGACGAAAGGGGAAGGCTCATGTAGCTGATTGTGCAGAGACCTTGGTAAGTCCACAAGTTGAGTGCGCAAGCCCCTGCGCGAGCCCTTGCAGGTGAGTGCGCAGGGAAAATAAGTCTGTACTTGAACAACTATACTTAATAAATACTATTTTGAGCCAATTCTTATGCATTGATGCCTTATTTATTACTTTTGTAAATTTTATGTATCTTCTCTCTGTGTTATGATTTATATGAATTAATGCATATTTACTGCACGAAACTAGTAGATCTGTAATAGTTATGCATGATTAGTATAATTAGGACCCTTTGCAAAGATCTGGAAGTTGTGTAAAGACAATTTAGTAATTATATGTTCGAAAGGTTTAGAGGTGTGTGAAGGTATATCTAATCCATAAGAACTACAAGAACCCATCACACAGGGCTCTGGATGTAGAAACTTGGTTTTGTTATCCCCCAATACTGTTTCGGGTGAGACTGTAGCCTTCACTACGCAGGTTGTTTCCAAAAGGGCCAGTAGTTAGGGTTTTGTTGGTTGATGCAGATAAAGCTAAATCTGGGTCATGCCCCATCAAGCCAACAAATCTAACTATTTTGGAATATTGAGAAGAGCAATCTCTAGTCCATGTTTCTTTTCATTCTTTTTCAGATACAATGGATTAGAGATTGCAAAACAAAGTGGACACGGCTTTTCAAGGCCAACCATTGCACCCGCTCTTTCAAGTGTTAGAGTAAGCAATGTGAATTTTGAGGCTTCTGTGGATTCACACTTGCTAATAGTTTCCCAAGTATTGGAAACAAGGACGATTGATTCGAATGAAGCACTTGAAATAATTTCTTATGGGTCACAGTAGTAGGCAGTTGAAGGTATGAAACTTGTTTTCATGAATTACGTCAAGCTTCTAATGATGTTGAAAGCACAACAATGGATGATCTTGTGAAGGATTCAAGTCAACTTGTTTTTTTGTTGTCAGTGAAGGTAGCTAAAACATTTAATTTAAGTCTTGTTAGCACTTCTTCAAACCCTATAAATATGTTTTGAATACCCTCATGCAGACATTCCAAATAAAGAAATGTGCTCATGGAGTAAAGGAAGGTACTGTTAACATTATTCTCACCGAGCTTCTCCTCTGGCTACTCGATGAAAGGGTTCCACTCATGGATGATCATAACCAACTACTAAAAGCTATAAATGTTTTGATGCTGATAATATTGGAAAGTGTTGAGCGAACTTCAACTTTTATAGTTCTAATTTATTTGTTGCATCCACTAGATCCATCCAGGTGGCCATCTCTAGTGTCTAAGGATGTTTTTGTAGCCAAAAGCCATAAATTCTCTAATCTTCTTGTAAAATGGCTAATCGAACTTACAAAAGTTCTTCAAAATACTATCTTGGAGGTTGATCTTCACTGTCTTCTTCACAACATACATGCATATTTACAGGGACTTAGAAAGGAAGAAATTCATTGAAGAGCTGGAGATGATGATAAACCGTTATGTATGGTCAAGGCTATATTACACAAGTTAGTCAAGCTTTGTGGAACTGCAATCAAAGGCCATCTTTCAATGGTTCATAATGACTTGGAACCCCATCCTACCATTCTTCCCTATATTGATCTAAATATTTAGACTTTTGAAGCGGCTAGAATGATGGCTCTATCTTGAGCAGTTGGTCAAAGTCACTAGGGAGACTCTTGTGCAAATAGTGCATTCTGCATATACACAATTGAAGCAAGATCTTGGTGCAGTTTTGGAAAATATTGGAGATAAACAAGCATGTACAATAGGTTTATATGAACTCTACTGCATCACAAAATTATATCCAAAGATAAACATATTCTCTCAACTCTAAAATGCAAGTGAAGCATTTTGCACATATAGCAGATATGACCTAGCACAAATGGAAAAAATGCAGCTAGTGGTAGAACACCTTCAAGTGTAATTATATCAATACCAACTCTAGTATCTTCTAGTTTGTCTTCCCCAAAGCTTGCACCTCCATCCCCTCTAAATGAAAAATTGTAGACGAATAAGCTAGAAAACATAATTCCCAACATCTAAGCATGTCCTGAGAATGTTGGAGGCAATGGACCGACATCATTGGATATTAATCAATTTGATTCCATAAAGCTTTACCATATACAAAATCGATATGCAAGACATGAAAATAATGTTGTTTCTGGAGGTGAAACAAAATCAAACAATGTGGCACCTCTTGGGACATTGGATGTAATTAGAGAGAATGGAGAGTACATAGGCAGCGTCTACAATAGGAAATATTGAAAGTATGTGATTGACGTCTTATTCAAATCATTGTCTCTTAGAATTCTCTTGAAATTTTTCCTCTCGACCAGCAAAATCTCTTTGCTCGGAAATGCTCCCTCGATATGGTGGTGTTCCTATCATGGATGAAAAAAATTATTTGGATTACAAGTGCGAGTCATGTTAGAATAAAATAATTACTCCCACATAAGGAGTTGGCTAAAATTAGGGAGTCAGTTAACTAAGCATTAAGTCAAGTCGAGTGATGGATGAAGTGTTAAGTGGAGTCCATATTTAGAGTGTGAGTTAACTAAGTTAAGAGTGTGGTTGCATGTCAAGATATTTTAGACAAGTCGCTAGTTGGAAAAGGTTAAATACCTTTCACTAGGTTCATTGTAAGAATCAAGTTTTGTGTGATCAATAGAAGAGTTGTAACTTGTGTGATTTGTGTGTGAATTTATGTTTTGTCTCCTCTACCATTCCAACAAATTGGTATTGAGCAACATTACAAAGAGCCACGAAAAACGTATTAACCATTGTTCGTGTAAAAAAAGAGAGAAATGTTTTTTTCTCTTGGTTGAGCTGTAACGCATCTTACAGTGGTATTCAGAGCTTTATAACACTCGTGGGCTTAGAAAAGAGTCGCGTTAAGAGTCGTAAACTTACAGTGTTTTGCATACACGTGAGTCGAACTTTTGTTGGAAGCATTACAACACTAACGTCGGACTCCTGGTCGTGAAGGGTGTTAAGCACAAGCTCTCCTTCATTCTTGCCGTGTTACTCATCATAAAAGCAAAGATTTATATGGTGAAAAGATTTTTCCCAAAGTTCGTTGAGGGTTTCAAAACACATATCATTTGGAGAAGCAACCACAGTTGCTGTAAACAACCTTGAAGTGGCTGCATAAAGTAAGAATTCTAAGCAGGGGCGTTAAATCATTAACGGGCTCTCCGTTATCGTGGAAATTGTCAGTACTCAAGTAGCGTTAATAAGTCAGAAGAACGTTTTAAAAGTGTTTCTAAAGTTTTTAAACGTAAAGTGTGCACGGTATTAAAGAGATATTCGAGAATTTTTTAAAATGTAATATTTAAAGGGAAGGTCTATGAAAGTATATTTCATAAAATTTTGATATGATATTCGAAAGTTTATTTTAAAAGGTCAACGTGTGGATCCAAGGTTATTAATGAGATGGTTTTGGTTTGAAAAATAAATCCATTCAAAAGGTTATGCTAAAAGGTTTGAAGATTCATTAAAGTGTTTTTATAATTTAAAAAAGGAAAAAGGTACTTTGCTGAGTAAGGTTTCAAAATAAGTTTTTATTTATTTATTTAAAAAGGCAAGGTGCTTTTATTGAAAAAAATGGTATTTTGGGGCTTTGCAAAAGTTCGTTTATTTGTGAATTTTTTGGTGTTTTACTAAGCATGACATTTTTTTTGGTGAATATTGTTCCTTACGAGGGTGTATATTGAAAATCATATTTTTTAGGGGGTATATGGAAGATAGCCTCATGTAATCAACAAAGAATCTATAAAACATAGGAAAGACCGTAGTCATCGGTCACAAAGCGCGACGAAAGCATATTACGAAAATAAATAAAAAAGAAGAGGCAAAGATCATTGCCATGGTTAGAGAGGTTCAGGCCATAACTAGGGAACTAAGAAGTCTAGTAGAAAACAAAGAAGAAATCAAGGGTGATTGGTGTAGCTTTAATCTGCTACCACCTCCTACGTTTACAAGTGAATATTTTGATCATTGTGTTATCAAGATGTTGACTTTTCTTAGAGCTAAAGAGTTAATTGAGTATGGGTCTAATAACCCATATGATGAAGTATGCGGTGATTTAGCATTGAATTTTATAAAACAAGCATTGGACGAGAACTGTTTGTACAAGGTAGCAAAAGCTACAACTTCCAAGGAAGCATCAAAGTTCTTGGAAGAAGAGTTTGGTGTAAGGGGGATTGACATGCAACAACAGGTTATGTCAAAAACAAAGAAGTCAGCCGCAGATCTAAGAGTAAATGAGAAAGACTCTGAGAGGAAAACAAAACTTGGGGAATCCCACTCAAAAGTGGATGATGGTTGTCAAGACCATAAAATTGAAACCCATTATACAAGCATGCATATGGATGAAGAATATGCAACAAAGATTGCAAAGAGAAAAGCAAGAGCCTATGTATGTGAAGAAGAGCAAGAGCATATAAATGCTCAAGGAATCCATTGTAATGTGGATGATGTATATGATGGTAAATCCCACTGTGACGAAAGACATGTGAATGATGACTACAAAGTTATATGTGAATTGGTGAATCCAGCTGTAGCTGATGGATTTGGTGAAGTTGAAATTGTCCAATGAAATTGACAATGAGCACAAACATGCTCAGATATCCCACCATAGCGTGGATGAAGATTATGTTGATGATATGTGTGGTTTTTTTTTTTGAAACAGGGATTGATTGTGGCAATATGATAAGCGCCATGTTTGATGAAGAATTAAATGTTGAAGTTGTCATTATAGTAGCAAGATATGAAGCAGTTGGAACTGCTCATGAAGCATTATGTCATCTAACAACAGTTGATGATCAAGAACAGGATAAAGTGATTGAAGAGTTTTTTATGAGAATATCCACTAACAAGATAAGAAGGAAGAGGTATAGCAATAAGCTCTAACTGAAGAGCATAATAAAGATGTTTTTAACATTGTTTTTTAATATGCAGGTGTTCAAAATAGCATGGGAGAAAAAGTTGAAAACAAAGTTGTTAATAAATTTGATGCAGATTTGAAGCTCATTGAAGAATGGATTTAGAAACCAATAGAACAAATTGATGTGAGTCTTAAAGTAGCAGCTAGAATAAAAGAATTGAATGAAATGGTGAATATTGATCTTGAGTGTGCAGATTAGAGGAAAAATGTTGCAGTACCTGAAGATGAAAGTGAAAAGAATGATATGAAAGATAAATATGAATGCATTGAAACCATTTTTCGGCAATGGAGTAAAGAAGAGATAAGATTCCACTATCAAGAAATATGGTAGAAAGAAAGTCAGGAAAATGAAGCGCTAGAAGCAGAGAAAATAAGACAGATTGAAGATGTAATGTTGTGGCTGCAATCCATGGTTGAACAAATATTTGAAGAGGAAGATGTAGTAGACAAGATCAAATTGTTTTTCAACACAAATTCAAGAAAATTCAAAGTAAAATTGTAGCAACAACAAGGAAAGGATTATGGAGCCTACAACAAGAAAGTGCAATAGAGAATGAAGCAATTTCAAGGATATAAAATTTGGAAGAAGAGAAAAAAAATGCAAAATTGTGAAAGTCTTGAGTTGTTAAGCCTAGCCGAGACATAGACCAATAGCCATGTTTGTGTGATAATAGAGTCAATTTCTATTGTAAGCCTAGCAGGCATAGTTGAGTCATGTTTGAGTTATGTTGAGTCATACGGTCGTAATTAAGGGGGGTATTAAAATAAGCTAATAGCTCCCACATGAGGAGTTGTATAAAATTAGAGAGTTAGTTAACTAAGCGTTGAGTCAAGTCAAGTGATGGATGAAGTGTTAAGTGAAATCCATATTTAGAGTGTGAGTTAGCTGAGTTAAGTGTGTGGTTGCATGTCAAGATATTTTAGGCGAGTCACTAGTTGGAAAAGGTTAAATACCCTTCAACGGGTTCATTGTAAGAATCAAGTTTTGTGTGATCAATAGAACAGTCATAGTTTGTGTGATTTGCGTGTGAATTTATGTTTTGCCTCCTCTACCTTTCCAAAAAGTCGAAAGGTTGTAGTATGGGGTGATTGAACCATTATAATATCCAGTTATTATGGAATCATTTTTTCCTTTGAATTTGCATATACTCGGAATGAAAAACAACGAGTGTCATCTAATAGGTTTTGAACAAGAATATGCATGTTCGAAAGGTTAAGGAAGAAATCTGAATGCAATTTTCCAGATGAGTTGTGATGCCACAGGTGTGATAGCAAGAGATGGCAGTGTTGTAATCTCTAAATGGACTATAAGATGGTATTTCTCAATTAAATGAGGTCACAACTACTTTTTCATTCACTAACATTCCCATAAATATAAATTGTCCTCATAGGTCAGAGGTTTCTGCTCCTTTGACAATGCAAGGCTTAGTAGATTGAAGCACATCAGCAGAGTGGTGCAACTTTCTTTTGCAAATGTAGATGCCACATAGGTGTACCTTCCAAAAACATATCAGTTAGTTTCTATGAACACATGGTATTGGTGTAGATGTATCGTATGATAACATCTTATCGCCCTATAGCTCTCGTAAAGAAGTAGGAAAATTTTTGAAGGAAGACACTCCAGGTTCAAAATTAGGTCATCATAGTCAAATAAAAGCAAGATGATGATTTTGAAACAAAGTAGTCTACCTAGGCCGCAAATTCGACTGAGAATTATTGCCGATGGGAAAGAATAAGTCTCTGATGACGCAGAATGATGAGGATATTTTTGGCACCTCAAAGTTTGGATTACAATGGCTAAACATTCTCTGACTATATGGCAACCCATCTCCTCCAAGGTTTGTTTGGCTCTGTTATCCATCACTTTTTTTCCTTCGTCACCCATTGTAAAAAAAATCTGTGAGATCGAGAGGGAAATAAAAATCCAAATTTTTGATGTGACGGGATTCAAGATTGAATATCAATGAAGCATTGATCAACCCTCCTTTTCTCAACGAAATTCATTGGAATGAAATGTTTTATCACATCAAGTCGACACTCCTATGGGAAAGAGGCTATGAGGGTATTGGCCTAGGAATGGACATAGTACTTCTTTCTAGCAGCGTATGAAGTATTCATTTTTTCCTTCTCCTTTCTGTCTGTAACGATAGTGGTGTATACTATGGCTTCAATCTATAGGAGAGAGGAAATTTTCTATGGGTGGGCTATGAGCATCATTACCAATATTTGGAAGTGCCTTATTGTAACTTTCTTCTGGTCTCCATTGGCTTTGCCTATTACATGAACTTCATATCAGTCTTTTTCCTGCTCAAAATCACCATGCCAGTGAACTATTTGAATTCAATGGCATTTATTTTTGGCCTGATTCTTATAACCATGAATTTATTCTTTGGGTATGTGTATCTAAACATAGGGTGGCACCTCGCTTACGTCATATCCATATTGAGGGGAAAATATTGTTTGGGCATCATACGGAAGAGCAAGGGTATTATTAACGGAAACTGGATTAAGACCTTGGTGCTCAACATTCATTACCTCATATTCACCCAAATTATTGATTATTTTTTTGGTATGCTTCCCTTCGTGAGCACTGCCATGGTGTGGGAAGTGTAGGGAGATATGTGTATGGGACTATCCTCATTGGGTTGTTGTGCTTTTTTCACTTGACATGGATTTTTGCATAGAGTGTGTTTTACATGTTTTACTTTGTGTGAAAATATTATGACCCTAAAAGAATAAAAAAATCCTCTTTGTGAGATCACCTAGAAGTCTACCATGGAAACTATGAGCCTCTCAAGAGTAGTAAGATTTAAATGAAAAATATACATGCCTATGTAACATATTAGTTGTAACTCTAACTTTTTCTTATTGTTTCAAATAATGATATTATCTTGATGTTTTTGGCTTTATATTTGTGTGAAATATTCCTTACCCTCTACAAGCAATAGGACTAGTTTTATTTGTAACCCAGAGCATATGATTTCTCAATATAACTATTAATTCAACTTAGTTCCATGATTTTTTTTAAATATCGACAAATGACATGTACTGAGTATTAGAAAATGAGAGAGAGAGATAGAGTGCTTATACACAACAAATCACACTCATCTATTTATTGATCGCATAAATCACTTACATATATAAGAAATAGATCACGAACTTCGACAAATCATGACTCAGGCTTGACACGACTCCAATTGATAACATACAAATCAACAACTTCTATATTGAAACCTTGAGACTCATAATGACAACTGACAACAACAGATGGAAGCATTACTTCCAACACCCTCCCCTAATGCTTACAAGTAACAAATATGAAAAACACAAATTACAACAATAAATGAATCTTTGTCACGTTTCTCTGATATGGTCATCACTAGCACTCATATCCGCTCTAAATTCTCATGGTTTCTTCTCTTTTCTTCTCCACACTTTTGAGCTTCCCACTTGATCAATTTAAGACATAACCACTTCAGACCATTGTTGTTGTACTTTGCAGAATCAACGCTTCTCAACCTCCTAGAGTGCAACGGGTTAGTCTCGATACTAAACCATCCTATGGAGCTGCCACCATCTATTGAATCCATGGCCCTCCACATCCTTCATAAATTATCTTGGATAACATTTTGGGTATAGAATGTCTTTAGGATATAATTCTATAACTTGACCTTATAAAAATAACCTGTACTGACACTCCCGGAGCATGATGGGTCACACCAACTTGACCTTATTAATAACTACCTATAACTAATGCTCCTAGAGCATGACATGTCACATTAGACTATTGAATAGTTGGTTTGTTCTTTGTGGTTCTATATCATTTGATTCTTGCAAAATATAATAACACAATACTACTTGAATTTACACCACAAACTGGAACATACAAACAAACACACATAATAGAAAATCTTAAGTCTCTTTTACTTTTAGAATAGTTTGAGAGGTGATTTTAGTGCCCCCTAATCAGTATTTGATTCTCAAAAGTCATGCATGTTGGCTATGTTTGCATTATGTTAAGCCCTTGTTTTTTTTTATATTTCTTTTGCAAAATAGTTTAAGTTCACGCTGACCACCAACATTTGATCCTTCTTAATTTGCCATTTTTTCTTTAGCTAAAAGTGATGATACCATTCCTTCTAATGATTGAGAGGATAGTTGACTTAATTTGAATACAATGTTGTTATCCCTGGGAGATAGGCTATTTAATAGAATTGATTTAGCATCATTTGTTTCTACCTTCGAAGCAATTTTCGCTAATTTCCTAAATAGAGACATTAACTCATTTATATGATTAGAAAGAGGTGTCTCGTCATGCATTTTGGACTCGAGAGATGTGGTTTTAAAGAGAACTTTGCGTTCATAGCCTTTTCTCCAAATAATTTACTTAGATGCTCCTAAATTTCATTAAATGAATTTCCTATCAATCAAATGCAATTGAGTATCTGAAAATCCTAAAGTCCTAATCTAATTATACCCTTGTGCGCGTCTTCTCTTTTTTCACATTTAACTAAGAGCTTAGGATTAGTAGGAGCTTTTTCAGTGCCTCTAACTATACTCCAAAGACCCCTATTCATAAGGTGCATTTGAAATTTGACTTTCCATGTACGAAAATTGATGCCATTTTCCCTAAAGACAGAGATTCCATGTTACCTCTTTCAGGTTTGAGATCAGATATTTTACTAAAAGTGCAGACCTAGTTCTACATCACGATATGGAATCAATCTTTATCTTTTCTGGCCTCCCTCCGGAACCAGCGACACAATGTGTTCTAGTGTTGACGTTGACGTTTAAAATTTGGGAAGAGCTAGCTATCGATCTCAATTCCTGTCATAAGCTATAACATTGGATTTTATTTATTTTTAATGTGTTGTCCCACTTCGAAGATGCAGGGGTATAAATTTCAACATCCCACGTCGAAAATAAACTCGGAAAATGCTGCTAATCTTGACGCCTGCTAACCCTTGCCCACTCCTAGGCACACGACGGTGGATCTCCTCGAACAATTCCACGACCGGCTCCTCCTCCTTCAATAACAATACTTTACCCAACTATTCTGGGTAGATCTCCAACCTATAAAACCCAAAGTATTTCAAACGACAACGATGGAATTCTCTCTCTCACTCCCTCACCCTCGGCTAGCAAAAACAACCACACACAGATCTAACCAGCTAGCAACAAAAAAACACTTAGGTCTAATTTCATATCCTGATTAAAGAAATGTTCTTGATTAAAGAAATCTTGTCTGTGAAGATTACGGCGACAAAATTATATCGTTCATGATTGATCGTGTTCTATACACCACATAATGACTTTAAAATGAATAACTTAATAATCTAGATTTTGCCTTTCAGATTTCAATCTTATGGCTCTGATACCATATTAGAAAATGAGAGAGTTAAAAAGAGAGATTACACATAACAAATCACACTCATCTATTTATTGACCACATAAATCAGTTACATATATAAGAATTAGATTGGTGACTTTGACAAATTATGACTCACGCCTAACATGACTCCAACTCATAACATAGGAATCAACAACTTCTAGATTGACACCTTGAGACTCATAATGACAACTCACAACAACACATGGAAGCATTACTTCCAACATAGAGGGATATATGAGAAATAAATTATATTCTTTGGCTAATAGTGTTAAAACAATAACCCAATGTTTGTTTGAAATGGGTTAAAATTTATAAATTATAATGGATGATATATTATAAATAAATTATGTATTTGGTGAGTAGTGTAAAAATAATTACCCATTGTTTCTTTGACATGGGTTTAAATGGTTTTACATGTGAAGTAATAAATCATAATGGATGGTGATTAACGTTATTATTTTTTGGCTGGTTTTCAATTTATAAATTATAATTAACATTTATTAATAAATTTTAAATTATAAAATGTTAGAAAAATATAATACATTATTTTATTTTATTTTTAAATTTATTTTTAATATATATTATAATTAATTATAAATCACCATAATTTTAATGATTTAAAAGATTAAATTAATATCGTAATAAATATTTTGAAATTGTGTTTTAATATGGGTGTAGACAAGACATGCTAAATGAATATGCATTTCATTTTTAATCTTCTTACTATTACAAAGACACAATTTTTCTTGATCAACTAAATTTTAGGAATTATCCCATGCTTTATTTCAATATTCAACCAAGAAGAGTTTGTTTCTATTTTAACCATGCTAATGTTCTTCTTTATATTATTATACCTGTAGCAAACATGTATTATGCTCAGTTGTGCAAGCATGTATTATGCTATGTTTTGCATGTTGACTATGTATTAGTTTGTCTTTGACCAAAAATTTATTCCGCTTATCCATCGTTTAACATTAGGAATTTATGTTTTGTGATTTTTTTTATTATTTAAATTTATTTATTTGTATGGTGATTGGTTGAGGTCTTATTATGTGCTATTTAGTAACTTCCATTTCTATTTCTTCTTATTTTTTCTTTTTATTTTTCCTTTTTTCTATTATTTCTATTTTCATGAATTATAGTTTTTTTGTCGTATTTTCAATTTAAGATTAACTTATTATTATATTAAAAACATATTTTAATAAAGTTATATATATATATATATATATATATATATATAAAAGAAATAAACACTTATATAAGAATATATATATTGAAGTGTAGATATGTTAATATAAAAAATATTAGTTAATTATATTTCATAATTTTTGGTGATGACATTCAACAATACAATATTTTATTAGTTCTTTTATTTTTATCATTAAATATGTCTTTATTATTTTTTAGTTTAATTAAGCTATATTTAAGTTAAGCCAGAGGTACTAGCTACTATGTAACCCTTGTTTAAAATAAATATATATACTTTTTTTTAAATTAAAATCCACCATCTTCTTATAATATTTTAATTTCTTTTCTTTTCTAATTTGTTTTTCCACCATAGTTTTACCCTTAATTCATATGTAATATTATTTATGAAATTGTTATTATTCTTGCAAAGTGACTTTGGAAACTAAAATTATGGAATTGGAAGGTGCTCTTAGAAGTGAATACACACAATGTGTATGTATTAATATTTGTAATTAGGTGTCACCAAGGCATAACATATTGAAGTGACATGAAATTTTGGGTAGACATATTATTGGTGCTTCAAATGAATGCTTAAGATTGAAACCAAACACAACATTGAAAACACCTTTTTAGGAATTTCCATGGGAAAAAGTAGGGGTGGAAACCCAAGGTATCTTTGAAGAATTTGATAACTACATGGTTTTAGAAAAATTAATTAGACAAGTCAATGGAGTCGTCTTTCCACTTAAGGGTATTGATCATCTAATTATATTTGCATGTAAGTTTTAATGTACCTTAAGTTAGTAATTAATTGACTTAAATTATTGAATAAAAATGTAGACCTAATTCTAACATCTATCTAAATTAAATTCTAAACTTATAAATGTAGAAAATATTATGGCAACTACTTGTTAATTAAAATAAGATCTAAATTTTGAATTAAAAAGGGTCATAAATACAAAATCAAATTGTTAATTTAATGTAAACATGTAGAAATGAATGATGAATAAAACATTGAAATGGTGAAGTCATTAAATTAATCATAACTTTACATATTATAAGTATAAACCGACTAATCATAATCAATCAAATGTATGCATATATAGAATTATTAAACAAGTACAAGAAAATTTGAAATTCTCTTATACAACCAATAGTGACCCATATATTTTAACAATGGGCATGAATTCCAAATAAACATGATGTTTTGGAGACAATATGTTGTTCACAATAATTTAGAATAAAGTGGGATGAAGTGCCAAACACCATAAAGCCTTTATTAAATATATACTTAGAATTTTTGAATCATGTTTATGATAATGATAATAATTTAAAATAAAGTGAGATGAAGTGCCAAACACCATTAAGCCTTTACTAAATCCATTCTTAGAATTTTTGAATCATGTTTATGATAATGATAATGTAAGTCATATAGTCATTTGAATAGAAATATATATATGAAATAAATCAACATAGTTTACTTCCAAAAATAAGTACATTTATTTTTATTTTGTGCTTGACTTTAGAGAGTAGCACCCCTTTCACTGATAGCACTATTAGGCTATTGTAAGATTGAGAGAATGAACTTACATATAATGAAGTAGTATAACAAAGCTATATTTTGTTATCTATTTTTTCTTCCTTTTATTTAAGTATCCTTCCTCTCCTTTTATAAGATATAGAAAATAGTTAAAGAAATGTAGCTGTTGCTTCTTAGATTTAGCCCAAAAAGAAATCATTTATGAATATTTAATTTTGAATTTAACATATAAAAAAATTCCTTGCACACCATTTAAATCAGTTTACAATATCCTACACTAACTTATTTGCAGCGTAGGATACTATTCATAGCTTTTTAAAATCTAAGACTAATTTCTTGTCGAAAATTAATTATAATTTCCGCCTCTCACAACTAGAAAGTATCAAATTCAAGATGAAATGAATTTCTTCGAAAACATATTTTACCTTCCATAGGCTTTCCTTGCTGGTAAATATTATATTCCAAATAGTTGTTATGGTGTTATCTTAATCATTGTAGAGAAGGAAAGGAGACAGAAGGCAAATCCCTGTCGATGTTGACGTTACCGCTTAAGAAGAGGGGCTATTGATTCATCGTTTTTTTATGGGTGTTGGATGACCGATCAGCCCAGGCAGAAGGATTGCCTCCGAATCAAGAAATGGAAAGGCGGAAGGTGCCGCGTTCTTCTTTGTCTCCTTCCTCCTGGCCTCATCAAGACTTTCCTACTACCAGGGAGATGTCCTGCCATTTATTCTCCTTTGACTACCTCCTCTTTATCTCAACTTAGCGAATGACGCGCAGTACGGATATGGGTAGGGTGGGGTGCTTTTAAGCTAAAGGAGGCGAAAGGAGGGAGGAAAGTACCCCCTAGGGGTACTCAAAAAAAGATTTCATCAACACCGTCGCGATCTTCAAATCTATTGTTTCCGGTGCATTGATTTCAAGAGGAAGTGGGACAAGAAGGCGATCTCCGGCGGAGTCATCCTTCTAACGAGGCGGAGGAATGGCTGGCCAAAAGTTGTTGGAATCTGGGCAAAAAAATTTCAAAAATTCTTGTAGAGGCAGTGTTTGAATCTTGTTTTTATGATGGAAATGGATTCAGCACCATCAAAAACATTTAAGACACCTAAAATTTTAAAATTTAATAACCATAACTTAGATTTACAAAAATCCTTGCCAAATTTTCTTTAAAAATGATCCAAATTTCCTTTAACTTCTTAAAATTTAATAACCATAACTTAGATTTACAAAAATCCTTACCAAATTTTCTTTAAATATGATCAAAATTTCCCTAACTTTCAGGGCAACTCCTAGTTAGACTTCGCGAATTTCAGGTAAGCGAGGGTTCAACCTGGCAACATCTGCAGGTAAGTGGGGGCACAAAACAGGCTTTATCTATCTTAAACGAGGTTTTGTGAAGTAAGAGACATTTAAGGAACTTCGTGGACATTTCATCGCAACTTTGACTTAACCTCACCTCCCCTCTATAAAAGGTTGCCAGCCTACCACTTCTAACCCATCCGATTAATCTCGAATAGCGAACCGAGGCATATTGATCTCCGTTTCTTTTTCAATGGCAGCGGCAATGCGGAGGACATGGGGATATGATGCATTTCTGAGCTTCAGAGGCTCAGATGTCAGAAAAGGCTTCGTAGATCATCTCTACAGTGCACTCACGGCCAGCAAAGAAATCAATGTTTTCCAGGAAGCCAATGAAGTAAAAGAGGGTGAGAATATCGATGCAGCTATAACGCACGCCATTAAATGCAGCCGAATTATGATTCCTATTTTGTCCCCAGATTATGCAACATCTGTATGGTGCCTCAACGAACTCTCGCTTATTGCGAATCAGGTGCTGGGAACGGTGATTCCTCTGTTTTATAAAGTAACTCCTTCGCAGGTGCGTCATCCAGAGCGATCTGGCAGCCCATTTGCGCAGGCATTCCAACATTATCGCAGTAGCGGAATTCACAAAGCAGAAGAAATTGAAATATGGAAAGCGGCTCTGTTCAGAATTTCTGATTTGTCAGGCTGGACACTCGACCACACAAACGGGTGCGCCCACTAAAATTATATTTAGCCTCTAACCCATTCCTTTGTTATTTGTTTGATTGATTACTGTTTTCATAAATGGGAAGTTATTTGTTTAAATGCCGTTATAAGAAACCACATTAAGCAGTTATGTTTCCACAGAGTGGACTCTTGAGGACAGACATGCTGGGCTGATCAAGTTACTGTTTTGCGCTCTCCATTTGATTGTTTGATCCATCCACATTTTCCAACTGTGTGCAGATATGAAGCGGCGTTGGTAAAGCGTGTAGTTTTGGACGTGCGTGAACATTGCAAAAGAAAGTAGCCGAAGGATTACTAATTACGAATCGCTCAACTTGTGTCGTTACTACAGAATCTTGGTTGAGTTCAATGTGGGATATGCGGTTATCCTATTCTCCATTATTCCGTCCGTTTTCCTACCTTATTCGATTGGGATTCTGTCCGTTATTTTTCTGATTCAATTGGTATTCTGTCCGTTATTCCATTCAGATTTGATGTAAAAATGTGATTTCAGCAGTTTTAAATTATGTTTTTGTTCGTTAATTCCAGGTTATTAATTTCTTAAAATAATGAAATAATTATGTGGATAATTGCGTTAATAGTGTTGTTTTTAATTTAATTATTAATAATTTAGGAGTGGATAATACAGATTTAATTCTATAGAATATTTTAATATTATTTAATAATATTTCTAATAATAATTATTTAAATTTATAGATTTTTTAATTAATTAATAAAATTCAAATTTATTTGAAAGGTAATTATGATTTTTTGAATGCGATATTGATAATCAATAATATTGGTTCATAGTATTGCAACATATTCTACATACAACAATATCTATTATGAAATGAAGATAAATCTCTCTAATTAAAATCTGGTTGCATGTTTATATATATATATACTAATTCTTTTTATTATTAATAATTTTTTAAAATAAAGTTATAATTCAGTTCATCTATATATATATATATGTTTAATGAGAATGTAAAATGTATCATAAGATAATTGTATAAATGTTTATTATAAATTGATAATGTCTATAGATATTTATAGATATTTACTAGTAGTTTAATTTATATAGATAAATTAATACTAAATAGCATAAGATAAACTAAAATAAGCTCATTTATATTTTTTTAATAAAAATATAAAATATATCATAATATTATATAACATAAAGTAAACTAAGATAAATTTGTTTTCCCTAACACACAAGTTAAGATAAAATAATATAAAATAAGCTTACTTTCTCATTAAAAAAAGAAAAACAAACATTATGATGAAAGAAACATATTTTTAATATAATTATTTTTGTTGGTTACACGATTGTACACTTTTATGGCTTCCTTTTTATAGTGTCTCTTATAGAGCATGTAGAAAACAATCAAAAACCCACGAAAAAGTCAAAGCTTAAAAGATTTAAGGTACAACTTATTAAAAACAACAAAATTTGGTTATCTTCTTTACGTTTTTTTTGGGTGATATTTTGGTACTCAAACTTTCAAGGTCGTTTCGAAGTTTTATATGATGTTTTTTTTGGGGCCATTCGAGGGGTTAGGGGTTGTCATAATATATCCTAATTTTAACAAAAAGTAGTAACTTTCCAATAATTTTTTTAAATAGGCTATTGTGTATTTAAAATAGATATTGCATATAAATGTTGTATTTTTAAGAAGTTGATGTACCAATTAACTACTTTGGTACTCACAAAAAATTTGGCATTTCATTTTCTAGGGTTATAGTTTCAAATCTGTAGAGTTATAGTTTCAGACTTTTAGGGTTCTTTATTTATGTTAAAAAGTCATTCTTTTAGCCTCTTGTAATAGCTTGCTGCAAATGTGTGTTTCCACCATCACTCTCTTAGAAATATAGCTACCACAATTCTAGTCATCCTATGCTCTACAATATTTTATCATTTTATGTATTTAATAGAGGTTGGTTTATCATTATATTATTGTGTTCATTGTCATACTTCGTGTTGTATGTTTTTACTACATTTCATTTTATTCCTTGTATAACCTACATTATAGCTATGTTAGCTCTCCTATCAATACTGATGTTTCATCTAGACTAATTTCAATGTTAAATGCAATCACTGCCACTAAAAAAATAAGGGAAAAGAACCAAAATTCGAGGAACATTTATCAACTATGAACATGTGCAAATTTAGACAATGCATCCCCAAGCGAATGGAATTCCAAGATATGAAATTAAAACTAATCAAATGAGTAACTATTTGCAATATATGGAGTATTATGCTATTATAGATAATCTTCTACGGCTCTAGCGCTTTAAGGACCTCATTAGTTAGATTAACACTCACTAGAAGCCCGAGGGATTCATCGACCTAACTTTTGCATGTAACGGATTTTTTAGCTCCATATTTCATAATCAAGCAGATCAAGACATTATATTTCATAATGGGCCACATTTCTACGACTATGCTAGTCTTCACTTTTATTGAATGGGAGAATTCAACATTAATAACTAAAAATTCACTCACACTATAGTTTCGCTTCGACTGTAATTTTTATCACAAGAATATTGGTATTTGAAAGTCCTTGAAGGAATAGAAAATGTGATGCATAAATTGTTTTGGATATTCCACTAAATAATTCATTACAACAGATCTCAGATTTTTGGGTCTGTTAATAACTATTTATTACATATGCATGCAAATTATAATTATGTAGAAAATAAAGAACTAGTAGAACAATCACATACTAACCACAATAACACATGCTATGATGTGGGAAGGCATTTCAAGAGAAAAGCTAACTGGAAGGTGAGGTTTCTCCACTATATCTTTCTCTGAATAGAAATGGATGCAAGTAAGAAGAAGTAAGATGTGGCCCATGGGCTACTATAGTGCACAAACCCTCTATGTTTTCTCTCTTCCAATCCACTCTCAGCTACTCTAGTCCTCTATGGAACAAAGTGCATTCAAATAAAATGCAACACCTTTTCCTCCTTATGAGGTTGATTATAACAAAACTTGATATCTTATTAGAGGTTAATTTTAACTCCTTCAACACTTAAATAAAGTTACAATAACAACTTTTCTAGAGTCTTTTTCATCATGATCACATTCCTAGCCAATTTCCCATGAATAATGGGGGTTTACATGGCACACTCTCAA
Organism: Pinus tabuliformis; assembly: GCA_031772625.1. Lineage (NCBI taxonomy): Eukaryota > Viridiplantae > Streptophyta > Pinopsida > Pinales > Pinaceae > Pinus > Pinus tabuliformis. The sequence continues at coordinate 723,473,130 of CM062814.1, forward strand.
GTCATGGTCGTCAAAACAAGAATGTAAAGTTCTAGATGGCATGACTCTTGCATATGGACTCTGGTTAAGGTGATTATTGTAATGTTATAAATGTCTTTGTGTATATAACATTTCTAGGAAATGTGGCCCTTAAGCGGCCACATTTTTCCCCAAAAAACCACCATTTCATGCCTAAAACTACTTCCGAGAGTTTTCAGGACAAAACTCTTAAATGATGATATCCAACACCTCATTTATTTAATCATTAGAAGATAAAGAATTAAATGTTGTTAGATGAGGATGTTGTTTCTTTAACAATGCCTCACCTTGGTGCTTATCATTTTCAGAAGGTAATTCATACTCCCAAAATTCATGGTTATATGGCCAACCTAAATATATTAGAATGCAATTCTTAACTACCAAACCCCTAGGATCATGTCTCCTATATTATCCTAGTAGGAGCCTATACTCAAGGAGGGAAATTGCTTCTTGCTTTACATCCTTTGGGTTCTCTAAGAAATCATGGCCTACACCAAGGTTATAAGGAATAAAAATAATTTTCTTAACCTCTTTCAATAACGAAGCATTGAAACCTTGAAGTACAATTTGATTTCTACCTTATAATAGTTTTCTCTAGTATATGCTTTGGAAAAATTTCAAGTGTTGCACCCAGAACACCTTTCACTATAGCTAGGATTACCAAGGAACTAGATAGATGGGCATCAATTGGTTAAAAAAGGTAGCACCACTAATCCTAAAATAAATAAGGTCTTCAAGGTACCAATTACTAATATAGCTCATTAGTTTCTTTAAATTTTGTATCAGCCTTGCATATTCTTTGAAAAAAATGATATGTTGTAACAAATCTAGTTAAAAGTAAAAAATGGCTAAATATAACCTTATACTTATTATTGCATAGTATCTAAAAATATACATCCGCAAGGCCTTTGAAATATGTCAACAGAAATTAGGAGTTACAAACACATTAGAAACACATATTGCATCCAATAAGTAAGATGTTATATAGAAAGTAGGAATAACCTTGGGATTTTTATTTTTCTTTTGCATCCTTTTAATCATATAGATAATTTTATTATATGAAATATAAACCTACTCGAATAACTTACCTATAGTACCCATTATGTAAGCTAATGACACCAAATAATTTGTGAATCACATAATCTATCTCATTGTAACACCTTCCTCCCACATCCACCCAAGTTACCATGCCAAGTGGGGTAAACCTAAGGCAAGAGGCTACTATGATAAGATTAGACCTCCTAGGTGACCTTAAGGAAGTGGAATTGATGGAAAATCATAGAAAACCATCCAACAACATCAACAAAACCCTCAACAGACAAGTCAACCACTTAGACAGCATGTCCCTCGGTCTCATTGCTATTTTGTACAATTTAAGGCTTAATCATTCTCATGCTATGGGAAAGGGAGCGACCAGAGACCTAAAGTTGATCTCATAGGCCTACCTTCCAGCGACTATGGTCCAAACTTGCCAGTTCTATGTGAGCAACTCCGAGATTTGAGCCACTTTTTTAGGCCCAGAGCCCAGGCCACTACCCAGAATAAAATGAAAGATCAATATTAATTAAAGCACAAGGAAACAATGATGCAAAAGGAAATAGTTCATCAAGGCCTTAACCTGACCCGTACAAGCCATAAAAAGCATTTCATCAACATGTAACCTATAGGTGAAAGCCACAGAGTTAAGGGTAGGGATCTCTTACTTATCTAAGAATCGTCATGAACCATTGTTTCCTCGTGTCATTTGTTTCCTTATCACTTATTAGGTCATAGATACAATAACCATTTAAATACAAGTAAAAACATACCGAGGGCCAAACATAGTTGCTGCCATAAAATGAACATAGAACCGTCATAATAGGAACAAAATTATAATAAACATATCAGCCATCAAAATCCATATATATACCAGTACATTTACACATGAAAATAAATGAAATGAACTTCTCATTAATCAATGCAATGAACTAACGAGAGATGGGACTACCACGTTCCACCCAACCATAGATTGGTTGAGCCAAGTCTCTCTTTAGCTAATCACCCCCATGCCATATTCCAAGCATGAATGTGGGGCTCATATAACACATCAAAAATAACAATCAATGTGGATGTCATCGGATTTATCTTCCTACACCGTGACGAATTTGAGTGCCTCCCAGTCTCTCAGGCTTTACCATGCATCTGTAGTCTGATCCACGGATCAATAGGCCCTACACTGAGACATACTCTCCAGGGTTTACCGTTCATTAAATCCCGGAATCACTAGGCCCAAAAGAGAGAAAATACACCTCTTCGCTTTATCGTATATCCTTCCATTCACTAACAAGGATCCCTAGGCCCATCGAGGCACACAATCTGACATTACCACAACCCACAGTCTGATTCAGGGGTTACTAGGCTAGTGGCTTCGTGCATCCTTAGTCTAGTTCAGGGACCACTACCACCATGTGTTCGTCAATTCAGAGATCCACCCTACTTAGCTTCGAATCCAATCCAGCCATCCCACACAAATCGCATGAGAGAACCCATCTCAACAAAGTTATTAGGGAATGTCAAGGCTAGTCTAAAAATATTGTCATACTTGGTAAACCCCATGCCATGGTAGAAAAGAAACACATGCAATCCCATGCATGCCAAATCTAGCAAGGAAAATACACATCAAAGTTAATAACTATAATGAAGCCTGCTATATCTGCTTGATCCTACCTTTCCCTCCTTGATCTTTGCTTCCTCTTGCCTTCTTTGCATTTCTTTCTCCAATGCCAAAGTGCTCCAAGAAAACTCTAAGTGTCCAAGCGTATGAGAGAGAGAGAGAGAGATAATAATGAGAGAGCTCCAAAGCTAAATTGACGAAAGGTTACCAACTAATCCTCAAAAGCCTTTTTATGATTGAGGCCTCTATATTCTTCATTTTCCATTATTTTCCTTCATTTTCCTCCTCACATGTAACCTGGGACCTTTCACCTCCTTTTTCTCCTAATTTCCATTATTTTCATAAACAAATGTGCAAAAAATGCCTTTCAATGCCTTAGCCATTACCTTTGCCAATTTCCTTAGCCATAAACAACCAAATGAACACCCCCTGGGATGCCTTGCCCAACATTCAGCTTGGAATACATATCCCATTCATCCATGGTTATTTTTTTTTAATATTTATTAAATGGAATTTTCACAAGGGCTTTTATAGAACCCTCCCCCTTGGGGGACACCATCCTCGGTGTCCAATCACACCTATACCTCCGCAACTTGCTTAAAGAAGACATATTGCTCATGGAGCTTTATAACATAGCTCGATGCAGTATTTACAATGAAACATCTACTCAAGAGAAGAACATCATGACAACATGACAACATAATGCATAATGGAGCTTTATATCACCGCTCATTATGGTATTTACAATGATCATCCTACTAAGTGCCAATTGACATAACATCATAACATCATGATAACATAACCACATGATAGCATAATAACATGATAACATACTCACACTAACATGACACCCATACTACATAATGGAGCTTTATAACACAGCTTGTTATGGTATTTACTTCCATATACAGGTGTACATATAGAAACATCATCAAAATATAGATACCAAAACATATGCCAAATAATATACCAAAGCATATATCAAAACATCATATAGAATATATCAAATCGTCATAAAGCAAATATCAACCACCATAAAGCAAATCCCAAACCATTATAAAGCACATACCAAACCACCATAAAAAAACTATCAAACCACCATAAGTAAACACCAAACCACCATAAGAAAATACCAAACCATCATAAGCAATCACAAAACCACTATCAAAGCTGTTTTTCCTCAACCGACAAAGAAGGAAGGATACATAGCCCATATCTGATCTACCATCTCCCATTTAGCTTCATGATCCAAAATTGATATAAGTCAATTAATAAGGTATTACAAACTCATGTGCATGGATGTGCCTATGTTATTTTGTGCAACTGATCAATAAGATTGTGAAATACTCAGGCAATGAAGCAGTTAAAGAAAACATAACAGGCAACACATATAAACACAATAAGTTTAATAAGGAGTTCACCCAATACTCCTGAGCTACGTCTCCCAGTCCAGCCTTTAGTGGCAACTTCTCTATTATGTTTTCAAACTAGAGTTTTTACAACAATGAGCTCAATTTGAGTCTCACACAATAGATATAAATCAGCAAGACTGTACTTGGATCCCCAAAGTCTCTGGAGTACACAGACTCTCCTCACTGAATCTTGACCTCTATTGGTCATAATAGTATGAGTCCAATCTGAGACTCAATACATGACAGGCATATACAGAGGAGTTCGCTTGAACCTCTCAAGCCTTCTCTGGAGTACATACACTCTCTGACTCTCTCTGGCTCTGTCTTAACTGTGGCTCGATGCTGCCTTTGCTTCTATAGATCAGCTCGGCTTCTTCTCTTTTCTCTTTGCTCTTATCTTTCTTAACTTGCCTGCTTCTCTCTCTATTTGTTTGTGGCTTTAGAGCCAGTCTGCTCCCTGACTGTTCGTTTCCACTTCCCGACTTTCTGGTTCCACTGCTTGTGTCCATTTAAATCCCTTTGTTTTGTGTAATCATCACTGTATAATGCCTCACAGGGAGGTGGCCACCTATTTCATAACGAACTGAGTGTTAGTTCTCTTGGACATTTTCGAAACGACTGTTTATTCCATTAATCTCCAAGAATACTCGTGAAACACGACCTTCTGCCAACAAATCGCCCCCGTCGGACTTCAAATACTATACAACTCTGCCTGTTAACCTCGTCAAATCTAGTTATCCATCAAAACGTATCTCCGCCATTGATCTGGGGCCTCCAAATCCTACGGTCATCGTCCATATCGAGCGGATAAGTAACATGATGTTTACCCGCCCGATGGGAGTGGTTTTATTTCTCTTCCGCTGGACGCGTGGCAACCATTGAGTGGCATCAGGCGGGACTCAGTTGAAACCACTTACCACTCGAATCCCTTTCGATAGCCTGCCAATTTTTTTGGGACCCTGCTTCACAGAAGTGGAACAATATCCATTACATTTCATGATTTTTCGAGTCTGGGTGCTTGAAGCCTTTCCTTCTTTGAGGGGTTTGCCTGTGATATGCGATTAGCGATCGCATATCAGAAACTACCCCCATTCCTTGAAATGGACTTTGGATTAATAATTTTCAATAGCATGCATTACCATGGGCCGACAGTCTGTGCGCTTGACCGACATTCCTCGTTTCTCCGCTCTTATCACAAATTGCAACTGTTACAAGGATATCTCCGATAAGTTCGGTCTTTATAAGACTTGTAGCCTTTGGCATAATTTTGAAGAGTTCATGAAAACTTAGAGAGTGTTCTAGGATACAATTTGGATCACGACCTTCCCACTGAAAAGCTTTTGGACCACCAAAAGTTGGTTTTTAAGCATCAATCAAGTGAGGATATAGATTCCTCTCTTGCCCAATTTCTATCCATCTTGCACTGCTTGCTTTTGAACCCTTGAGTCCAATGATGAGGTACTCAACATCCCCTCTGCGTGTAGTTCTCACCTTCTTGTCCAGCACTGTATCTTCTTGCAATTCATTGAGATATTTAGGCAATAGATCATCAATAGAAGGCAATTGACTCTACTCTTCGGGATCTTCAATCAATGAAGGTTCAAATAGTCTCAATCTTTCTACATTAACTACTGAATAGATGTGCATGTAAGCTAGCAAATCAAGGCGAAAAGCATTCTCACCAATTTTCTCAAGTATCCTGAAAGGTCCATACCTTATTGGCTTCAGCTTCTTACCTTCACCTTGCATTTTGTCTTTGCTGATATATAACCAGACTTGATCACCAACTTGGAAACTATGCTTAATCTGATGCTTATCATGCCTTGCCTTGTACTTGGCTTGGCTATTTTCTAGCTGTTCCTGTACTGCCTGGTGAAACTATTGGATTTGTTCAATGAAATTGGTTGCCTTATCCACATCACTGTGTCCATCAACTGCTATGTCTTTAACAAAGACAAAATCCAAGGGAGACCTTGGTATGAAACCAAAACAAGTCTCAAAAGGAGACCTTTGTGTAGAAGAATGTTTAGCCTGGTTGTAAGCATGTTGCACATAACACAAATGTTCATCCCAAAGCTTGGGATGCTTGCTGCAATATCCTCTGAGCAACTGGATCACTGTCCGGTTGACCACCTCTGTTTGACCATCTATTTGTGGATGAAAGGTTGTGCTCTTCTTCAGTCTGGTGTCCATCAATTCCCACAGACTCGACCAAAATTTCCCAACAAATCAGGAGTCTCAATCAGATACAATGGAAGTGGGTAATCCAAAATGAACCCATACATGCTGAAAGAACAACTTTTTTGTTTGTTCAGCTGTAATATGTTTGTTACAAGGTATTAAAATACACATTTTGCTGAACCTATCCACAATAACATATAAATAGTCATGACCTCTTTCTAGATTTAGGCAGTCCCCCAACAAAGTCCATGGAAACACTTTCCCAAGGATGAGAAGGACCTAGTAGTAGAGTGTACAAGCCTAGTTTTCTATTGCTGGGCTTGCTTTTAGCACACATGGTACACCCTCTTACATATCTAGAAACTGTTTCATGTATTTTTGGCTAATAACAAAATCTTTGCAGCTGTGCAACTGTTTTACTTACACCAAAGTGACCTAATATTAGAGAAGTGTGCGCTTCTCGAATTATCTTTACTCTTTCGGTTTGAGGAATGAATAACTTTCCAAAATGATACAAGAGTTGGTCCTTAACATGATAATCAAATTCTTCTACTTGTTTTCCATGACTTAAAGTTGCATATACATCATTAAAGTCTATATCTTGAGCATATTGTTCAATGTAGCTTTCATGCAATACTGAATTATGCTTAAGTATAGTAGATGCATTTATGATTGGTCTGGGAAACATATCTACAACTTTATTGTGTATTCCCTTTTTATATCTGATGACACGATGAAATTGTTGTAGAAAACCCATCCACCTATAGTGTCTTGATTGCTACAACTTAGTTTGTGAGTGTAAGTATTGAAGTGGTTGATGATGAGTATGTATAACTGTCTCTTTGCCCATTAGATAATGTTTCCACTTTTTCACACTCTGTACTAATGCATATAATTCTTTATCATATGTGGGATAATTAACTATTGCAGGATTAAATCTCTCAAAATGATAACATATGGGTTTATTGTGCTGTGCCAACACTGCTCCCATGGCATAGTCACTGGCATCAGTTTCAATCTCAAAGGGTCTTTGAATATCGGGTAATGCTAGTACTGGTGTTGTAATAATCTTTTATTTTAAGGTGTCGAAGGCTCTCTGCTATTTGCCTCCCCACTTAAACACCTTGTTCAATCGTGTTAATGCATATAAGGAAGTTGCAATCAAGGAAAAATTAGCAATAAACTTTCTCCAATATTGTGCTGCTCCTAGGAAGCTTCTAACTTTTGTAGCAGATTTAAGTTTAGGTCAGTTTACAATGATTGCAACCTTAGAGGGATCTATCTTCAATTCACCACCCCCTACAATATGACCCAAATAATTCAAAGATGTTTTTCCAAATTCACATTTTGATAGCTTAACATAAAGATTTTCTCTTTTCAAAACATCTAGAGTTTGCTTTACATGCTTCAAATGTTCTTCCCATGTTTTACTAAATACAAGAATGTCATCTAGATATATAATGAAAAAATCATCAATAAAAGGCCTGAGTACATCATTCATTACTCTCATGAAAGTAGAAAGAGCATTAGTTAAGCCAAAAGGCATAACTAACCACTCATACAATCCCTACTTTGTCTTCAAAGCAATCTTCCATGCATCTTGCTCTGCAACTCTGACCTGATGGTAGCCACTATGAAAGTCCAACTTGGAAAAGTAAACAAATTCCTTCAACTGATCTGATAGATCATTTATGCGAGGAAGGGGATAACAATTTTTTATCGTTATCTTATTCAGTGCTCGATAATCAATGCACATTCTCCATGAGCCATTTTTCTTTCTCACCAAGACAATTGGAGACCCACATGGTGATGTGCTAGGTCTTATGAACCCTTTCTCAAGTAGCTCATGTACCTGCTTCTTTATTTCTACATTCTCTAAAGTGGATAACCTGTACATTCCGATGTTAGGCAATGGAGCTTCTTGCTGCAAATTAATATCATGTACTATTTCCTTTTTGGGTGGCAGACCTTTAGGTTCTTGAAATAGCATATCATATTCTGAAACAATTTTTTCTAAATCAGCTTGGTGTTTAGCATTATAGCCTTCAAATACATTAGTTTTATCAGGTTTTTTTTCCTTTACAACCATCAGTAAAAATTGTTTGCATGAATTACAATTCTTTTCATCTGCCCTGAGTTTATGAGACTATAATTATTCTTTAGTTTATGAGCTCTTACAATATATTCAACTCCATCTTTAATGAGTTGATAATTATTTTCAGCACTATAGAAAATTGCTTTTCTATCATATAAGTAAGGACTTCCGAAAATAATTACACATATATCCAAGGGAATTACATCTAACTCAACCTCATCTACAAATGATGAACGAAAATAAAACCTAAGTTTACATTTTCTAGTCACTTGTAGCTTTGCTTTATCACATAACCAACCTAATGGATATGGCTTCTTGTGAGGTGTGGTTAGTAATCCCAGTTTCTTTACAATTGCTTTGGAAATTAAGTTTACTTGTGAACCACTATCAAATAAAGTATCAATCTTTTGATTCTTGTAAATAACTCTAATATGAAAAAGCTCATGTCTTCTTCTCTCATTTTCCTCACTATCAATAGTTTGTACAGAATTACTAGTAGATGCTTCAGAATTTTTACCTTTTATACCTGTGGTTGTGATTGTTGTTTCATCCCTTGAGTCCGACCCCAAATCTTTCGAAATAGCTGCAACAATCTTCTTCTTTTTTCCATCGTACTTCTTGGGTTTCAGCTCTGGATGCAGAATCCAACAGTGTTCATCATCATGTCCATCCTTCTTGCAGTGAGTGCACAAAGGTTTGGTATTTTGTACAACATTTGCCTTCCTCTATTTCCATTCTGCTTTCTCTTTTCCTTGTTCTTGCTTGTAGTGGGTTTTGATGATCCCCCAACTTCTGGGTTCACATTCTTGCCCCTAGCCTCTAGATGTGTAGCCTAAGCAGATACCTCATCTATGCTAGTGGGATTAAACATGAGAATGGTATGTCTCAAATAGCTATGTAGACCACCTATATACTTCAGCAAAGTTTTAGGTGAGTCTAAAGAAATCCCTAGAATTTGTAGGTTTTAACCCCGTACAGAAATTACATGCATACGAATTCTAAAACACATAAAATAAATAATGTGAGAGCATAACACATAAAACACATATACACAAAGATTTTCCCCTGGATCCCAAAACTAGGACTACCAGCTTGATTTTTCATTATGTTCCTTTCAATGTTATAATACACATTTATACATGTCGAAGCATCTAATACCATGGACTGAAAAACCATCACGTCCAAAATCATGGACCAAAAACCATCGCGTCCAAAAAAACATGTGTGAAAATCATGCACAAAACCATAGGTGGGGCCGCCCAACCTAACATAGGGTCCAAAACCAAAATTTTTAGGGCGCTGCCCTGGACCCCATAAAGTTGGGTTACATGTACGCCTCAAACCCCATGTGACCCCCCTCTAACCCCCCAGTTAACTACATGGGCTAGTCGTGGAAAGAATATAACACAACCCAACATTCTCCCACTTCTTACTTTCTTTTCACAGGGAGCCAGAAGAGAGCTTAGTCATTTTTCTAGCCCTGAAATGCCCATTGTCTCTCTACACCAAGAGAACTTCTCAGAGCTCATAGATTTTGTCAATGCATCTGCAGTATTCCTCAAAGTTTCCATGTTTACCAGCAACACCTTTTTTTCTTCTATCATATCCCTCACCAAGTGATACTGAACATCAATGTGCTTTGTCTTTGAATGATATGCGGGGTTCTTTGCCAAGAAAATTGCACTTTGGCTGTCACAGTCTATCCTTATAGCTTCCTGTACTTCATGTTTAATAACATCTTTCACCTCTCTGAACACCACATCTCGGTGTACACAACCTTCCTTGTTATTGGGTTCCAAAGCTTATAACCCTTTAAACCATTCTTATACCCATTAAAGATGCACTTTTAAGATTTACTATCCAACTTGGTTCGTTTCTCCTTTGGAACATGTACATATGCATCACATCCAAATACCCTTAGATGTGAAAGAGAGTGTTTCTCACCAGTCCATACCTCTTGTGGAGTCTTATCCTCCAATGCTGATGAAGGTGACCTATTGACTAGGTAACATGCAGTATCCACTACCTCTGCCCAAAATTCCTGTCTTAACTCGGCACCACTGAGCATGCTTCTTGCCCTTTCCATCAACGTCTTGTTCATTCTTTCTGCAACTCCATTTTTCTAAGGTGTATATGGAGTAGTCTTCTGACGTGATATACCACACTTCTTACAGAATTCTTCAAATTCCTTGCTACAAAACTCTCCACCATTATCTATCCTCAACACCTTTATCTTCTTCTCTGTCTGATTTTCCACGAGAGCCTTAAATTCTTTAAACCTGTCAAAGACATCAGATTTCTTCTTAAGGAAATATATCCATGTATTCCTTGAGAAGTCATCTATAAATGATACATAGTATACAGACTTACCCAGTGATGGAACTTTCACAGGTCCAAACACATCAAGCCAACAAATCTTATCTAACTATTTTGGAATATTGAGAAGAGCAATCTCTAGTCCATGTTTCTTTTCATTCTTTTTCAGAGACAATGGATTAGAGATTGCAAAACAAAGTGGACAGGGCTTTTCAAGGCCAACCACTACACCTGCTCTTTCAAGTGTTAGAGTAAGCAATGTGAATTTTGAGGCTTCTATGGATTCACACTTGCTAATAGTTTCCCAAGTATTGGAAACAAGGACGGTTGATTCGAATGAAGCACTTGAAATAATTTCTTATGGGTCATAGGAGTAGGCAGTTGAAGGTATGAAACTTGTTTTCATGAATTACATCAAGCTTCTAATGATGTTGAAAGCACAACAATGGATGACCTTGTGAAGGATTCAGGTCAACTTGTTTTTTCGTTGTTAGTGAAGGTAGCTAAAACATTTAATTTAAGTCTTGTTAGCACTTCTTCAAACACCTATAAATATGTTTTGAATACCCTCATGCAGACATTCCAAATAAAGAAATGTGCTCATGGAGTAAAGGAAGGTACTCTTAACATTATTCTCATCGAGCTTCTCCTTTGGCTACTCGATGAAAGGGTTCCACTCATGGATGATCATAGCCAACTACTAAAAGTTATAAATGTTTTGATGCTGATAATATTGGAAAGTGTTGAGCGAACTTCAACTTCTATAGTTCTAATTTATTTGTTGCATCCACTAGATCCATCCAGGTGGCCATCTCTAGTGTCTAAGGATGTTTTTGTAGCCAAAAGCCATAAATTCTCTGATCTTCTTGTAAAATGGCTAATCGAACTTATAAAAGTTCTTCAAAATACTATCTTGGAGGTTGATCTTCACTGTCTTCTTCACAACATACATGCATATTTACAGGGACTTAGAAAGGAAGAAATTCATTGAAGCGCTGGAGATGATGATAAACCGTTATGTATGGTCAAGGCTATATTACACGAGTTAGTCAAGCTTTGTGGAACTACAATCAAAGGCCCTCTTTCAATGGGTCCCAATGACTTGGAATCCCATCCTACCATTCTTCCCTATATTGATCTAAATATTTAGACATTTGAAGCGGCTAGAATGATGGCTCTATCTTGAGCAGTTGGTCAAAGTCACTAGGGAGACTCTTGTGCAAATAGTGCATTCTGCATATACACAATTGAAGCAAGATCTTGGTGCGGTTTTGGAGAATATTGGAGATAAACAAGCATGTACAATAGGTTTATATGAACTCTACTGCATCACAAAATTATATCCAAAGCTAAACATATTCTCTCAACTCCAAAATGCAAGTGAAGCATTTTGCACATATAGTACATATGACCTAGCACAAACGGAAAAAATGCAGCTAGTGGTAGAACACCTTCAAGTGTAATTATATCAATACCAACTCTAGTATCTTCTAGTTTGTCTTCCCCAAAGCTTGCACCTCCATCCCCTCTAAATGCAAATTTGTAGACGAATGAGCTAGAAAACATAATTCCCAACATCTAAGCATGTCCTGAGAATGTTGGAGGCAATGGACCGACATCAATGGATATTAATCAATTTGATTCCATAAAGATTTACCATATACAAAATCGATATGAAAGACATGAAAATAATGTTGTTTCTGGAGGTGAAACAAAATCAAACAATGTGGCACCTCTTGGGACATTGGATGTAATTAGAGAGAATGGAGAGTACATAGGCAGCGTCTACGATAGGAAATATTGAAAGTATGTGATTAATGTCTTATTCAAAGCATTGTCTCTTAGAATTCTCTTGAAATTTTTCCTCTCGACCAGCAAAATCTCTTTGCCCGAAAAACTCCCTCGATATGGTAGTGTTCCTATCATGGATGAAAAAAATTATTTGGATTACAAGTGCGAGTCATGTTAAAATAAGATAATTACTCCCGCATAAGGAGTTGGCTAAAATTAGGGAGTCAGTGAACTAAGCGTTGAGTCAAGTCGAGTGATGGATGAAGTGTTAAGTGGAGTCCATATTTAGAGTGTGAGTTAACTAAGTTAAGAGTGTGGTTGCATGTCAAGATATTTTAGACAAGTCGCTAGTTGGAAAAGGTTAAATACCTTTCACTAGGTTTATTGTAAGAATCAAATTTTGTGTAATCAATAGAAGAGTTGTAACTCGTGTGATTTGTGTGTGAATTTATGTTTTGTCTCCTCTACCATTCCAACAAATTGGTATTGAACAAGATTACAAAGAGCCACGAAAAACGTATTAACCATTGTTCATGTGAGAGAAGAGAGAAATGTTTTTTTTCTCTTGGTTGAGCTGTAACGCATCTTACAGTGGTATTCAGAGCTTTATAACACTCGTGGGCTTAGAAAAGAGTCGCGTTAAGAGTCGTAAACTTACAGTGTTTTGCATACACGTGAGTCGAACTTTTGTTGGAAGCATTACAACACTAACGTCGTACTCCTGGTCGTGAAGGGTGTTAAACACAAGCTCTTCTTCATTCTTGCCGTGTTACTCGTCATAAAAGCAAAGATTTATATGGTGAAAAGATTTTTCCCAAAGTTCGTTGAGGGTTTCAAAACACATATCATTTGGAGAAGCAACCACAGTTGCTGTAAACAACCTTGAAGTGGCTGCATAAAGTGTGGTTTTCTGGACGAGACGCACACCAGGATCATAGCCTACTTATCCTTCTTAGGTCGCAGTGTGTGGGGTGATTTAGGGACCTCTACTATTGCTTTGGCGCTCTCTGGGGCTTCTACATCTGCAATCTCCTGCGCGGCATCCATGGGTGTCAACATTAGTTTAGTTAGAAGGTCCTGCATCTCCTTTGGAAATGTTTCAAACACTGAACTTGCTCTCAAAGCCTCAAAGTTCGACATGTCCATAAACACTTAATAGCGCAATAACTCAGTTCTAAAATTGCCAAGCGTTCTCCACTAGACATCCACTTATAATTTATAGGGCCTTTTGAATTTGAATTCAACCGTCCCCCCCATATTCGACTCATTAATTCTAGATTGGAGGTAGATTTTCAAGAATCTAACCCATAAAGTTCTTCTTAAATTTCTGATGCCCACTCCATTTGGCCTAAAACTAACCATAAAATCGTGAATAGTGACTTTAACGATCACCTTCTAGCAGACCTGTGTGCCAGAGCAGCTATCTTTGCATTGTCGTAGACCCTGTGACACTTCGCTGCTTCGTCCAGTTCTGACATCGCGCATCTCCCGAGCAGTGTAGTTTATAGTTCGACACCTCCTTTCAGCTGCCTGGAGTTCTAAGACTGTGATACTTCCATATAGTCACATCGCTAGATCGCCGGTGTATGGCTTCAAACGACTTCTATTCAGCGTTCTTGGGAAGGGTTCTCGATTTAACTTGACCAATTGTACCATGCCTTCATCGGTAAATCTACTTAATAATATACAATCCTAAACTAGTGAATCCTGAACTTCCTTAGGAATTTATC